>VIAB01010217.1:0-10769 GCA_009801035.1 Oophaga pumilio | reverse complement strand
TTTGCTATTTTTTGCTATTTCTCCTCAGTTACCGAAACTTAACATAGGACTATGATTTCTGACACTATTGTAGTTGTTTCACACTAGAAATCTGTTGATGATCTTTTAAAAAACAGGTATGTTTTATTCCATATGCCACTTCAACACTTGCTACATGGCTTCTAAGATATTATTCTATCTTTAGAGTGAGCTGTAAATTAGGTTGTGTTTTGATTGGAGATATAAAACCAACATTCATTACAAGATTTGTAAAATAAGTCTTTTTTGTAGCGCACACCAAGTTTTATGCTCATTATATTTATATATTACATTTAGTGAAGTTAATGTAATTTAGTCTAAAGTAAAAAATAATGTTTTAATTTCACTTTGGGATTTTAGCGCTTATTATATAGTTTGAAGAGATAGATATCTAGATGTATGCAAGATTGCAAAGTTCATTTGCATTTTCTATTCAAAGTGTCAATTATTTTCTTTATTTATCTTCCATATGAGAAGGACACAGTGGTGTAAACAATTTACTTTAAGTCAATATATTATTATTATTATTAGTTATTTATTTAACAGCCATCAGCTCAATCTCAAGCTATGACGACTTGATGGATGATAGGCTGATCGATCTTTTGTAAGCCTAGCCTAGATAAGTCCACCAGGGTCTTCTGCAATGTTTTCTTGATTATATCAAGCCATCGGATTGCTGTTGTTTCTCTTTGCCTTGTTCCTTCTATTCTTCAGATTATGATGGCCTTCCCCAGTGATTGCTCTCTTCTTATAATGCGTCCATGGTAGGCAAGTCATAGCTAGGTGATCCTTGCTTCAAGTGACATGTCTGGCTTGATTTGTTTCAAAATTGATTTGTTTGCTTTTCTTGCCATCCCTGGTATAGACAACATCTTTCTCCAGCACCACATTTCAAAGGTGTTCATTGTTCGTCTGTCTTTTTTCTCTAGGTTTTGCATGCATATATTATTACAGAAAATACAAGACTGTGTGTGAGCCATGTCTTCATGACCAGTATGGATAAGCGAACCTGAACTGAAAAGTTCGGGGTTCGTAACGGACATCTAGTGTCCAGTACCGAACAGGGTCATCTTACTGTATGTCCAGTTTCCTGTTCAGGTTCACCAGTCTAATAAAGCTTGTTGAAAGGCTATAGTGCAACCAATCAACAAGTTTTTAGACAATGGGCACTTCCAGAGCCATCACAACATGTGACCCAGCCTGTATAAAGACTGGATCACGAGTGCCACCACCATTATGCTCTCACTAGTGTAGGGATAAGGTGCATCTGGAGTCAGGGACAGAGTCTGACTGTGCACTCTTCAAGCACAATGCTGTCCGTACTCTGCAACCCCTTTGTGTGCTCTTTCTATGGTAAAAGCTGCTGTGTGTACTTTGCAAAACTGTCTGTGAGACTGCTGTCCTTTAAGCTGCTGTGTGTACTCTGCACCCCCCCAAATATGGGACTACTGTCCTGTACTCTGCACCTCCCTGCCTGTGGGAGTATTGTCCTTGAAGCCGCTGTGGTTACTCTGCAAACCCGTGTGTATGAGTACTGTGCTAAAAACCGCTGAGTGTCCTCTGCACCCCCCTGACTTTGAGAGTACTGTCCTTTAAGCTGCTATGTATACTCTGCCCCCCCACCTGTGGGAATACTGACCTTGAAGCCACTACGTGTTTTCTATTAGTAGGCCAAAAAAATAATTTTTCAGGTCAGGTGTATTATAGTAGTTTTGCAAACCATTATATCGCCTCAGCCTTCTCGTTGCCATTTCTAGGCCCCAAAAATAATTTTTAAGGCCTTGTTTGTGTTTTCTAGCACTTTTGAAAATCAATATATCGCATCAGCCATGTCGTTGCCATTTTTAGGCCCCAAAAATACTTTTTCATGTCTGGTGTGTGTTTTGTAGTACATTTGCAAATCAATATATTGCATCAGCTTTCTCGTTGCTGTTTCTAGGCCCCAAAAATACTTTTTCGGCCCTTGAGTGTGTTTTCGAGTAGTTTTACAAGTCAGTATATATCCCATCAGCGTTTCCATTGCCATTTCTAGTGTGTGTTTTCTAGTAATTTTGCAAATCAGTATAGCACATTAGCAATGTTATTGCCATATCTAGGCCCAAAAATAATTTTCAGGGCCGGTGTGTGGTTTTTATTAGTCTAGGAAAAAAATAATTAATAGGCCAAAGACCACTGTGTTTTTTCTAGTACTGTTGCAAATAAATAAATCTGCTCTTCCACCATCTCAAGTAATGTTTACAAAATAAACTTCCAAAAATAAACAGGGCATCAAATTGGCCTTGGTAGTGCTGGTGTAGATGTTGATGGGGGTGTTGCTGATGCAGGGAGAGGACGTGGTCATTCTCCACCAGCTACGTGCACAATTTCAACACCTTCTTCTGGTGCATGCATGCGACAGGATGTTATGCCTCCTTTTGTAGGCCAAATACCATTGCACAAACGGTGAGGCCAGAAGATGTTGAAAAGGTGTTTGATTGGATAGGTGAGAGTGGCTCCAGTTCTATTGCATTATCTTCCACCCACTCCAGTGCAGAAAGTGTTCAGTTGGAAACTGAGGCCCATGGTCATTCGGCTTCCACCTCACCCTTTGCAAATTAGCAGTCTGAGCATCAAGTCATGTAGCAGTCTCTTCTGCTTTTTGATAACTCTGCTGGCTGGAGTTCTGTGGCCCATTCACCTGCCTCTGCTCGAGATGTGTAAGAGAATGAGTGCACTTGTTAGGTTGGAGGATGAGTACATGGGAGGGCTAGTGCAGACGGTCAGTGGATTACAGCAGCACATGCCAGATGATGACAAAACTCAATTGCCAACTGCAGCGTCTTCATGTAGTGTGCAAACTAGCATGGAGGATGGTGTTAAAGAGTTGGTGGAAGATGATGCGGGGATGATGAGGTCCTAGGCCCCATGTGGAGCGCAGGCCATCCTAGTGATGTGCGCAGTTCGTTGGAAGAGGAGGTAACCACTCTGCCAAAATAGCACAGCAAAACAGGGAGGAGGGTGCAAAGTCACAATGGCCAGTTCCTAGCCTGTACATCGGGGGCTGCTACTGCCTTTTGTACTGCTGCTATAAGCACAAAAAATACAACTTCAAAGAGCTCTCTGGCGTGGCATATCTTCAGGGAATTTGCTGCCAACAAGCAAAAGGTGGTTTGCACTCTGTGCAGTCAGACCCTGAAGCGAGGCATAAATGTTTTGAACCTGAGCACCACCTGTATGACAGTGTATCTGAATTTCAAGCATGAGGTGTAGTGAAGTAAACACCTGCTGCGGTCTCAGCTTTTTCCTCCCACTCATGATGGACAGGGCCACCTTCCTCCCCTCATTTAGAGGATGTAGCAGCATCACCACCACCAGTATTTCCGAGCATATCCACTCCGTCCCATGGAAGTGTTCAGCTTTCCATCTCCAAAATCCTTAAGAGAAAGAGGAGACACCAACCTAGCCAACCATGAGCTATCGTCCTGAATGACTGAATTTCAAAATTTTTGGCCTTGAAAGTGGAGTCGTACAGTTTTAAAAAAAATTATGCTGGTGGCTATCCCACAGTACGTTGTTCTCAGCTGCCACTACTTTTCAGGTGGGTCATCCCTGGCCTACAAAAACATGTTGTAGACCATGTTCACTGTGCAACATTATCAGTGGCAAGGTCCACATAACCACCGATATATGAGCCAGTTAGCATGGCAGTTAGCCATCTCCCTAACTGCCCACAGGTAAATGTAGTCACGGTTGGGTCAGAGGTGGAAGGCTTTCTACCTCATATCCTACCACCATCTAGTATTGCTGGATGTTTATCTGTCCAAGTTCATTCCTCCTCTAATTCCTCCATCACCTCCTCATTGGGTCACAGGATGACCTGCACCACAAACTTGAGCACAGCCAGGGGGAAACGAAAGCAGGCTGTTTTTACACTCCTCTGTTTGGGAGACAAATCACACAACATGCAGGAGTTGTGGGCTGGGATCAAACAGAAGCACGATGAGTGGTTGCTGCCTGTGAACTTCTTGCCTGACCTGGTGGCATAAGATAACAGGCAAAATCTCATAGCAGCTCTATGACTAGCTAGTTTTTATGCTCATTCCTTTCCTGGGGAATGTGCTAAACTTGGTGGTGCAGAGCTTCCTAAAAATCTACCCACACATGTCGAAGCTGCTGTTGAAAGTGCAGGCAGTGTGTGTGCACTTTCAGCATTCTCACCCTTTGGCTGTTTGCCTGTCTGCACTGCAGCATCACTTCTGTCTTCCTGTTGAGCAGCTGATATGCTTCATACTAACAAGGTAGAACTCCACTTTGCATATATTGGAGAGACTGTGTGTGAGCAGCAGTAGGCAATAGTGGAATTTCAGCTGCAGCGTGCATGGATGAGTGACAATGCAGAACAACACCACATCACCATCAATGAGTGGGACGTGAGTGCCGTGTTGTGCTGCTTTGAATACTTAATAGATGCACCTTTTCTGGGGTGGCTTCAGTCTGCTATTTTTAGGCTGGTGGACCAATATCCATGACTCCTTACCAGTCTGAGAATGCCAACCCCCAGCTATTTGCTTTAGCTAAGCTGGTTGTCAAAAATATGGGGGACCCCACATCGTTTTTTTAAATTATTTAGTTAAATAATTAAAAAAACGGCATGCAACCAAATGGCGTGCAACTCCTCTATTCTTGATAACAAGCCATGATAAAACTGACAGCTGAGGGTTGTAGCCTGCTCTGGTTATCAAAAATCTTAGAGATCCCAAATCATTTTTTTATTATTTATTTATTTATAGCACAAGTGCCGGCTGATGAATACTCTCATCAGCGGTGCCTGCTCTTGCTGTTATCAGCAACAGCAGGTGTAGGCTGGTATGAGTAGTACTCTCTTATCAGCCTATGCCTGTGACCGGAGGTAACCTTTTTACCACCGGTCACAGTGCTGACTCATGCTGTCAATGATCTTACCGCTGATCAGAGCCGCCAGTGATTCTTGTGCTGTTATGCACATGACAGTGTGAAAAACAGCCTATGTTTGGGGCATCCATGTCCTGGAGAGAACCGTGTTTGGGGTCCATGCACGAACACTAGATGTTTGGTACACATCCCGAATTTTACTGTTTGGGTGCGCACATCTCTACTTGTGGGCCTTCAAATTGGACACATGTCGTGAGCTTGCCTCCTTGTGCCGCGATGTCCGGGGGCTTTCGGCGTCTCTATGTGACAGTGGTTGCCATGGTGCCTCTTTGGCCTCACACCACCCGCCGCATAACGCTGACGCCGCCTGGCGTCCCGGGTTGTCATGGTTGTGCATGCGTCAAATCCGGTCCGCGGCCCTGCCACTTCCAGTGCGGCGTGTATTTATAATTCTCTGTTTCCCTCACTTGTTACCCCCCCTGACGAAGGATGAGCATCCGAAACGCGCGTCGGGGTAGACACACTGACCCAAACGACCCTATCAAGTGATATATATAACAGGTAATACATAATACATATGGGGTCCTTTCTTATTTAATATGGCAGTATGTGTCTTGCAGGATTAATGGTGACTATTTGTTGCTGTGCCGGCTGGCACATCTTTCCATTACTATATTCTGCTTTTTTGTCATCATTCATTTGTACATATTGAAGTAATCTTCTGGGTCAGGTGTCTCTTTGTTTTACGGCACAGCTGTGCCAGTGGTTGCACCCATGCTTACCATTTTCTGTGTATATTGTATGTTCAATAAAGATGATTTTTTACTAGCTATGCATGGAACTTTGGTCGTAATTTGTTTCCACAAACTTCCCCCCTTTTTGAAGTTTAATGATAGTGACTGGTCAATATTCTAGTCCTTTCGTAGTAGTAATTATTATACCCTTGAATATGAGGATACATTTGATATTTATTAAACTAGTTTTGTTGCTGTTGATCACTAGCTTCCTCTTTCCTACTGGGTGAACATTGTGGAGGTTGCGGCTGAGTCACACCCTGGAATGGCGCATGTGCTCCTGATTCCGACAATTGCTGGCCCTCCATCTATCAGGATTTCCTCCACCTACCATGTGGTATCTCAGAGCATGTCGTCCACATCAGCCAGAAGCTGGAAGGTCTGCAACACTGTCTCAGCGAAGTGGCAACAGACTCTGCTGAAATCCTAGGAGACAAACCACACACAGTGACATAGTTAGTTAAAGGAATAACAGACCAGACAGATCTGTGGCTTTTGCTGCTATATTCTCTAATTCCTCTACAACTGTTATTGGGTCTCAAAGCTGGACACATGGCATGAGTTGCCCCTTTATGCTTTGGAGGTATTGTGCTGCCCTGCCACTAGCATCTTGTCTGAACGGAATAGTTTTTAATGCCGCCGGGGGGTCAAAACAGAGAGGCGCTTTCGCCTGTCAACAGAGAATGCAGACAGGCTCACTCTCATAAAAATGAACATAGCCTGGATTAGCCAAAGTTTTTCCACACTGCCAGATGACAACAGCACATACATTGTTTGTCATATTTAATATTTTAATGCGGCCTGCCAGTCGTTGCCTTTCAGGAGGTCTAAGGATGACCCTCTTCATAATTTCTGTCTGTCTTTATACTTTCTACAAATCCTTTGTGACTGTATAAGTACATAAACTACATTTCAAAATATGTAGTTTACATTTTTTATGGATTCAGTGACTCATCCATACAGTTTATCATGGTTATTGTTTCATTATGGTGGTATGCAAAACTTACAAAAAGCATAGAAAAATTTTTCAGGATTAGATTACTCATCCATACCTTATTACATGCTTTCTGTCACATTTTGGTGGTATATAACAGTAGAAAAAAAGCATTTGAAAATTTTTATTACCCATTTTTGTTCACATCTCTTACCCCAACACTATTCAGAGGTACAATTTTGTGATAAATGTTTAAAAATTTTGCTGGGTTACATTTCTTAACCATACAGTATTATGTGTTTTGGGGTACATTTCATTTCTATATAAGAGTCAAAAAATTGTTCAACTTTTTTTGGTATTAAATTGCTCATCCATAGACTATTCCATACACTGCAGTAGATTTTGTTGGTATATAAACCTCCCAAAACTTGTTTACAACATTTATCCATATCATATTGCTCATCCATACACTTTTATATATTCTTGGGGAGATTTCAGTGTTTTATAAGCCTCAAAAACGTTATCATATTATATTAATAATTCCATAGGGTATCACATATTCTTGGGTACATTTCGTTGGTACATAAGCCTCAAAAAACTTGTTCAAAATGTATTGTTATTATATAGCTAACCCATAGGGCATTGCATCATCTTGGGTACATTTCGTTGCTATAAAAGCATCAAAAAAGTTGTTCAAAAATGTATTAGTATTATATTGCTCATTCATATGGCATTACATATCTTTGGGTACATTTTGTTGTTATATATAACCCTCAAAAAAGTGTTCAAAATTTATCAGTATTATATTGTTCAGTGATAGGGTATTACATATTCCTGGGTACATTTCATTGCTATAAAAGTCTTAAAAAAATTTGTTCAAAAATTTATCATTTTTATAATGCTCACCCATAGACTATTCCGTGGTCTGGAATACATTTCGTTGGTAAATAACTCTCAAAAAACTTGTTCAAACTTTATCGGTATTATATTGCTCATCCATAGAGTATTGCAAATTCTTGGGTACATTTCGTTGGTATGTTTCAGGCTGTTTGCCCCTCATCGGTGCTAATCACAAGTTCTGATTTGTCTAGGTGAGAAGCCACTGACATGATTTTTAAGGGAGGATATTTCTACTTGGGGAGAGTGTAAGGATGGCAGAGCCGGCGTCAGCACTCTGCATACCCGGGCAAGTGCTGGGGCCCTGAGCAGGCGGGGGGCCCACTCGCCGTCGGGCACCCCGACGCCCGTTAGCAGATGAGAGCGGTACCAGCACCGCCACTGGGCCCCCGCTTGCTCAGGGCCCCGACAGCAGCCGGCTCAATACTTACCTCTCCCCGTGCCTCCGCTGCCGCAGCTCTGGGCTCCAAGGGGTGCCTGCAGGGCAACCGCGCTTCTTCTCACAGCAGCGCCGCTAAATGACGTCATCATTCAGCAGCCGGCTGTGTCAGAGAGAGTGCGGACGCCGGACAGGTGAGATGTGAGGTGTATGTGTCAGTGTGTGTGTGTCTGTGTGTATCAGTGTGTGTGTATATAGTGCGGTGCTTTGTGTGTGTGTATGTGAGAGAGTGCTGGGGTGCTGTCTGTGTGTGGTGCTGTATGTGTGATGGTGGTGAGGAGGCAATGATGATGATGATGGGGAGGTAATGATGATGATGATGATGGGGAGGCAATGATGATGATGATGTTTGGGGAGGCAATGATGATGATGATGATGGACAGGCAATGATTATGATGGGGAGGCAATGATGATGATAATGGGCAGGCAATGATGATGATAATGGGGAGTCTTTCAACATCGCCCTTTCCTGAGCCGTAACAGTGTAGAGCGCAGCACAGTGCAGAGGAGAGCTCCATATTTTGTATGGAGCATTATATGTGGTCCAGTATTCTGTATGGAGCATTATATTGAGTCCAGTATTCTGTATGGAGCATTATATGGAGGATTGGGGGGTGACATCCTGCATGGGGTATTATATGGGTGATGAGGGGGAGACTATGTGGTGCCCATAATATTATATGGAGGACTGTACTGTCCAGTCTGTACTGTGCGCTGTGAGGATTTGGCAGTTTTTGAGCAATTGTACAATTTACAATAGATATCAGTCATGTAATGTAAGAAGTGAAGTATTTGGCACTGTACTATACCTATATTTCTCTGCAGTATCTGTGCATCATGAATCGTGGTCTGTGTTGAAGGGGCCCATTGAGACTCTTTCGCCCGGGGCCCTTAAAAACCTGGAGCTGGCCCTGAAGGATAGTGTTATAGACCATGCAAAGCTACTCTGGAAATTTAAATATTCAAATGGTCGCTTCAGAAAGGAAGATGACCTGAACTCTAGTCTACCTATTGGGGGGGTGGCAATCATAAAAAAAATTATTGACCCTTTAATTAGGCTTGCCACATGACTTACCATATTTTTCGGATTATAAGATGCACCTTTTTTCCCCCAAATTTGGGGGGAAAATGGGGGTGCGTCTTATAATGCGGATATACTTTATCGGTGTGCCGTTGCTGCTGCTGCGCTGTGTCAGATGCTGCTGATGCTGCACTGTGTCTGATGCTGCTGCTGCTGCGCTATGTCCGGTGCTGCTGCGCTGTGTCTGATGCTGCTGCGGGGGCTCTGCAGACATTTTGTGAAAGGCCAGAGCCCCTGCAGTACCGTGGTTTCCTGTGTGGTGGACTCTGGGAAAATGGCCCGAGTCCACCACATGAAAATGATCTCATCTCCCGAAATTTCCATCTGCGCATGCGCCACCCCCTGGCAGCCATTTTCCCAAAGTCCACCACCCAGGAAACTACGGAACTGCAGGGGCTCTGGCCTTTCACAAAATGTGGGCAGAGCGCCCCGCAGCAGCACCGGACACAACACAGCAACAGCACCGGACACAGCGCAGCAACAGCAGCACCCACGTGCCGCACTTCGGAACACTCCCTCATCCCAGCCTGTGGCCTGCAGCATCACCTCACTCTTGCCTCTTCCAGCAGCGACCCTGGGACCCTGCTTGACCACAGCCACCACCACTCTTATAATCCAAAAAATACAGTAGTTTAAAAAGCCAAATCAGAAACTCCATTTGTATCATCATCATGGATCTCAAATTGGCTTTCACCTATCCAAATCGAATGGCACTATAGTTCTATTACTCTTCTTCCTCTTCCTCTCAGAAGACTATTTGCATATTTAAATTCCCAAACTATCATTGTTTGGCCTATAAGTTTTCTTGGCATTAATCATAAAGAGGAACATTCAGACTACCTGTCAGAAACCTCTCAACTAGCCAAATCAAACCTCTTACGTTGCACTGATGAGAGGAAAACAGCCTGAAACACATATTTTATTTTTTCTTCATATACACCTTTAAACTACCAGCTGCTTTCAAAGTACCAGTCTCATAATAAATTACCGCACACACATATATATTTTTTCTTTTATTTCTTCTTTCTCCTTTTTGTTCTATTTGAGGCGTAGCGCCAGTGTCCGTCTATTTATAGCCTGAAACACATGTCTACAAATTAAGTATCTGATTTGGCATTTTAAGTCATTTGGCAAGGCTTGATAAAGGGTTAATATTGCCTTTAATGATTGATACTCTAAATAGATAACACTGGAGCTCAACTCCTCTTTTACTCTGAATTTAAAATTTGCATATTTATATTACCAGAAGAGGATTGCATGGCCTATTAGTCTCCTCATGTCAGCTTGATGCTCCCCACAAGGCAAAATGTTCCCCTTTTGACGTCATATCTGCAAATAATTACGGCTAGAACCCATTCATGAAAAACAATCACCTGAATGAGGTCTCAATCTGAGCATAGAGCTATTAACAAGCAATGGCTCTCAATCTGATAAACTCAGAGCATCCATCAGGTTGTCATCTCAACAGCAGTTATATCAGAAACTAACAACTAGCCATGAATCAGAGACGCATGAATTCTGCACTGTACCAGAGCATTTTAGAGAATCTGTCCATGAGAAAAAGGCAAAGTAAAATTAGATAGTATGGAAAGACAATGATCTAACGCATGACAACAAGCCTTCACCTGAATTAAAGCATTATATTGGCATCATCATTAATCAATGACTTAAAAAAGTTGGAAAAATATTTAGACTTGAGAGTCCTCAGTGGTTGAT
>VIAB01010216.1:56299-68205 GCA_009801035.1 Oophaga pumilio | reverse complement strand
CTCCCTACTGATAAACAGCGTCAGCAACTTCTCCCTACTGTTAAAAGATCGCAGCGCTCAGGGCTTTTTTAGACACTATGATGGCCCCCAAAGCAAGCCAATCACTGCAGTGCCCTTCTCTAAGATGGTGGTGGACGCTGCACATGTCATCTCGTTGCCCACAGTGTGCGTCCTTGCTCATTGGCTGAAAAATGGCGCCTGAAAGCATTTTGGGAAAACCGACTTTGGCGCTCCTTTTGCCGAACGCATGGCAGATTGCACGCTATGGTCGTGTTTCGGTCAATGAAACCCGACTTTGGAGAAAGTCGGCGACTTTTGAATCTGACCGACCTGTTTCGCTCAACTCTAATGTTTGTTTATAGTACAGAAAAGCTTTGATTCTGCACTTGAAAAATTAACTGCAATTTTTACATGCATTTCTTTAGATTTCAAATAGAAGCCTATACGGAGAAAAAAAAACACCAGTGCCGCACAGTTCAGCAGCATCTTTAGATGCACTGTATTCATGAAGTCACATCCACTTTGTGTGGACAGTTAAGCACAGCAGAATTTCTGTACAAATAAAGCAGAATAAAAAACACAACATTTAAACTAAATGCGAACGCGGACTAAACATCCAAGCAAAGTGGATGTGATTTCATGAAAACTCTTGCCTTCGATGCATCTAAAGATGCTTTTGTACTGTGCGGTTCTGGGGCTTTTTTCTCTATAGGCTTCTATGTGAAGCTTCAAAAAATGTATGCAAAAAATAAAATTGTATTTTTAAAAGCAGAATCAAAGCTTTTCTGTACTATTAAAAAAGTATTAAAGAAGCTGCTTCAAATCTGCACCAAAAATCAATCAAATAAGGTGGAAAACACATAAAAGAAACATAGCTAACATGCAATAATTAGAGAAAATTGTTATTGTGTTGTGTGGTAAGGACATCTGCAGAAAAAAAGTAGTAGAAAAAATCACAGCATGTAAACACGGCCACAGCGTTTTGTTACATTTTCATGCTTTAATTGAGAAAAAAATTCAATCACGACATTTTTTATGCCATTTACTGATCTCCATAAATATTCTGATCAGTGTTGTGGGGGTTGTTACGATTACAGAGAGACCAAATATGTCCATGTTATTTGGTGATTTGTAATGCTTATTATTTTTAAAAAAGCGCATCAAAAATAACATATTTGTAATTGTTTTTCATTGTTTTTTAGCAATTTTATAGTAAGAATTTTTTTTTTATTTTCCCTCTAGGATACAAGGACATAGAAATACACTGCTATATATAAATGTATCTCTATGTGTCGGTATCATCTGTCTATGGGTTCACAGCCTGCAATGCAGCATCAAGTGCAGAAAAATCCTCCCTATGGCTCATAGTTGAAGTTACTGCCTGCAGTGATGTAGGTAGTGAGTTTGATTCTCAGGGAGTGCACAAAAAAAATACAAAATTACATTTTTGTAATTATTTTTTATTTTTTTAGAAGATTTATAGGAACAAAAAAAACTGACTTTTTCTTCACTTCTAGAATACAGGAACATAGAAATACACTGGTGTATACAGATGTATCTTTATGTACTAGTACATTCTGCTTGTGGGTTAATTGCCTGCAATGCAGTTTCAAGTATACAAAATCCTCCTATATATGTGTTAGTGCAGGCTATGCCTCATTTCTTTAGGTGCTGCCTGCAAAGATTGAGGGTGTGTGTTCGATTATTGATTAGACCAGATCAGAAAAGAAGAGGATTGTTTATTTAATTAATTGTAAGTGTGCACAGAAGAGAAGGAGCCATGGTGCGGGACTGGAGAGAAGACATCACATAGAGAAGTGAGTAGTGAATGTTGGAAGACAGGAAAAAGTCCTGACACAGCCGGACTGACCACTTTAATTGGGACAGTCTCATTGAATCAGGGACAGTTAGGAACTATGTTGATGCCTATGCTGAATTTAGAGATTCTGCTCAGATATCTTCACCCACTCGTAATTGTGATTTTAGCTTTGACAAACATCTGATTTATAAATCATATAAAACCTACAAAGCCATCATGTCACCATCCTCCTTATGAAATCAGCCCAGACAGGAATAAAAAAGAAAGTGAACAATTTGCTGGCAGAAGATGCATCTTCTATAAATCTCTAGAAAGGTTTCATGACATTTCTTCTCGTATTAAATAGTTTTGTATGATGATCTTGCCAAGGAAACCGTGCATTTCCCTTTCTGCATTCACCTTGGAGTCCCAGGGCCCAGCGGTGCAGGACGATGTTAAGACTTTGTTTTCTAGGTTTTTATTAAAGTGAAGAAACTGGAATAACAAAAAAGTGCTATAGGGTTTTATCTGAGTTACAGTGGGGAGACCAAGGACAATGGTACTCAACTGGTGTGGATGTGTGACCACAACCACTAGAAAGGCTCAAGCTTGCCCACAACTGAAGTGGAGTCAAAGGGTTAGTTCTTCGCCACTACGTTGACTAATAAGCCATATTTCTAGATATTGCTTTTACTTTCCAGTTTTTTATTGTAAATATATGACTATTGTATTCTTCAGTTTCTACAGTGTGACTTTTTAAGGCATTAAAAATGTCTATACTGTGTCTGGCATTTTTCCCTTCCTTTGTCGCTCTATTTAAAATTATTTCATTTTTTATAGCTTTAATAAGCTAGCTTAAATTTTCTTTGCATGACATATTAAGGTATTCATTGACCTAGTGCTGTACTGCAGAAATATTAATCTGACACTGCTTATATTATACAGACACAATATATGTATGAGATGTTAATGGATTACCAAATCCCTCCACAAATTTTTACTTAGAAGCTACCTGACAACAGAGAGCAAAAAAACCCCTAAAACTGTAAGTTGAAAAGGTTAATTGATAATGCAGCCAGGTAGCTTAATTCCGGGACTATTGCCTCCATCACACATAGTAAAAGATGGATGATAGATACAACTTGGCAAGGTATGAGATACGTAGATGAAGAATAGATACATAGATGTATGGTAACTTATTCCTTTGAAATATAATTGTGGCAGTTATTGAGTTAAAGGATAAGTTCCACTTTTAAAAGCATTATAAATGTGCTATTTTGGGTCTGAACTATGAAGAGGAGGATAAAAGAGGCTTATTAAAGATTTCATGCAGAGGGGGAGTTGAAGGACTGACGCCAATGAGGAGCCATGGATTTAGAAGATTCTCCTTTATCAAAAAAAATGTCAAGCTTATTAAAATAAATGGAATCATGCCTGAACTCGGGTAGTATTGCCTAACAATACCGAAAGGGAGAAATACAGATTTATGTAAACGGGGTTGTATAGGGAATTTTTATAAAATCCATACGATTGCAGCTATTGAAAATAACACTTGGCTATACTCACCTTTCCAGATGGAGTGCTGCCTACTGTACATACAAAAAAGGAGCAAAGTTAGAAAACTAAATGCATGTCTAAAATATAATTAATTTTTAAAAGTATCAAATGTTAAAATATAAAATATGTCAAAAGACAAGACATTTTCTTGATACAAATATAACAAAAAGAGTAGCAACAAAAATGATAGGAGATTCACAGTGAAATACCAGAAAAAGGAAGAAAATAGCATGGACACACATGTATGGGTAGCGACCTGTCAATTTGGGAACACAGACAATGATGCAAAAATATGTTAGTTGAGGGAATCTTATGTAACTAGTGATTAACCAATACTGTCAAAAATTTGTCCATGTAAAAAGAGCCCTGATCACTGACTCCACGCTACACTCTTTTATAACATTGATTCCCAAACCAGGCAAGGGTAGACTAGACTGTAAAAACTATACATCGATTGCCCTTCTCGATTAAGATATTCACAAAAATTTTAGTAATACGTCTGAATCAGTGGTTGCCTTATATCATCCACAAAGATCAAGTGGGATTTGTCAATTTAAGACAAGTCGGTGACAACACCAGAAGGGCAGTTAAGGGCCCGTCTCACATAGCGATATCGCTACCGAGATCGGTGCTGAGTCACTAGTTTTGTGACGCAGCACCGAGCTCACCAGCGATATCGGTGTGTGTGACATTCAGCGACGATCAGCGCCCCTGCTGGGTATCGCTGATCGTCGCTGAAATGTCAGGACATTTTTTTGATCGCTGGTCTCCCGCTGACAGGCACGCATCGCTGCGTGTGACAGGCGGGAGACCAGCGATCCGCTGGTAACCAAGGTACACAGCGGGTTTCCAGGCGTGTGGCTGTGCCTAGAAACCCGCTGTGTACCTTGGATACCAGCTCCCTGATGCAGGGAGCTGGTATCCAAGGTACACAACGGGTTTCCAGGCACCGCGCAGCGATTGGAAACCCACTGTGTACCTTGGATACCAGCTCCCTGCATCAGCGCGTGGGTATCCAAGGTACACTGCGGGTAACTAAGCGATGTTACCCGCAGTGTCGCTGTCCCAGATCGCCGCCTGAGCTGCCTATTTGGCAGCTCAGCAGTGATCATGTAGCGATACACCAGCGATCCTGACAAGTGCATATCGTTGTCGGGATCGCTGGTGTATCGTTATGTGAGACCCAGCCTTTAGTCTCATAGAAATAGTTAACAAATCTGGGAAACCTTGTCTTCTCCTGTGTTTGGACGCTGAGAAGGCATTTGATCACCTCATTTGGTCTTTTATGCTTAAGGCCCTTGGGACATGTGGCATAGAAGGCCCTTTTTTAAAAGTTGTTGAGAGATTATACTCTAGTCCCTCAGCTATGATATATCTTCCTCATATCTCCTCTTAACCAATTAAAGTGAAGCTGTCAGCAGGATTGTGCACAGTAACCTACAGACAGTTTGAGGTCGGCGCCGTTATACTGAATAAAATGATACCTTGGTTGATGAAATCTGTCTTGTGGTTGTTGCTTAATCTTTACTTTCAGTTTTGTGTTAATGATATGCTCGTGCTTTGCGGCGGCCTGTGGGAGGGTCTTCATGTGGTGCCCTGATTAGGTATTCATAATGCGGCCTGCTGACAGGTCACTGATCCCTTAGTGACGCGCCCCTAATTTGCATAATGAATATCTGTACATACTGAAGAAAAAAAACAAAACACTTCTGCAGGTAGGTGCCGGCCGTGGCACCTGCACGGCAGCATAATCGCATGTTTAATATCCCAATAATAAATGTAGTACATTAAATAACACACTGGTGCACCACCTCTCTCAAATACCAAGGAATTAATTTCACAACCTCGTATTCTACTTTATACGAGAACAATTTCCCTCCATTATATACAGAAGTGCGATCCTTATTGACAAAATGGAAATCACTCCCTCTCTCACTATTTGGGCGCATTTCAACAATAAAATGATTATCCTCCCAAAAATGTTATATCTTTTTGAAACTTTACCCATATTGGTCTCACTCAGAGATTTATGCACTTTTCAATCAGTCACTTTAAATTTCATATGGGCATGAAGATGGCGTAGAATTCCAAAGTCGGTAATGTTGGCTAATAAAAAGATGGGAGGTCTAGCAATTCTGCCTTCCTCCACGTTTGGTGCTGTGTGGATTTCAGCATACAGCTTAACCCTCGTCCACTTCCCCAGTAAACAGACTGTATGGACTCTTAAGTCTATATTTATTGAGGTGATAATGTGAACTTGATCAATGTGAAAGATAACGAGTAAAAACTGCAAAGAATAAACAGTGCATCAGTACTGGCATGTCACAGAAAACAACAGCATGATACAGAGTGCAATTAACATAGGCATTACGGAAACTGCACAGAAACACCATAATACAAAAATGCAGTTATAATAGCTGTTTAGGGCAAGTTCATGCTGCCAGCACTGTTCAGCTCTATACAGAAATGCAATCTATCTGTATGCAGTGCAAAAAACATTATGACTAAACTGGGAGATACGGAGCACAGTTTGCCTCACTTTAATATACTACAAGGTGGCTGCATAACTGATTTTAACAAAAAAACACATAAATGCATTAGACTCTCTCCGGGAACCACAGGGTAGGAGGAATGATTGTAGTGAAGAAAGAGAGCCAGGAACACGTGTGTCACTTCAGAAAAGCTCTTTCTATTAACCCCTGTGCGACATTGGGCATAATAGTATGCCGATATCGGATTCCCTCCCTTTGATGTGGGCTCCGGCGGTGAGTCCACATCTTTCCCGGTACATGTCAGCTGTTTTAAACAGCTTACATGTGCCCGCAATAGCCGTGGGTAGAATAGCGATCCACCCGCGGCTATTAACTAGTTAAACGCCGCTGTCAAACTCTGACAGCGACATTTAACAAGCGCTTCTTGCAATCGCGCCAGAAATCTGCCCACCATTGACCCACATCACGTGATCGGGAGTCACCGGTGTGTTGACATGACAGCCGGAGGTCTCCTGGAGACCTCTATGGCTGTCAGTGCCGGCTTGCTGTGAGTGCCACCCAGTAGTCGGCGCTCATAGCAAGTGAGTAATTCTGCAACATAGAGGCGATCTGATCGTCGCCTGTATGTAGCAGAGCCGATCGGGAGATGGCAGCTTCTAGTTTCCCATGGAGACTATTGAAGCATGCCAAAAGTAAAAAAAATGTTTTTAAAAATATAAAAAAATAAAAGAAATATAAAAGTTCAAATTATCCCCCTTTCTACCCATTCAAAATAAAACAATTTAAAAAAATCAAACATACACATATTTGGTATCACCGTGTTCAGAATCGCCCAATCTATCAATAAAAAGAAGGATTAACCTGATCGCTAAATGGCGTAGCGAGAATTAAGTCAAAATGCCAGAATTACATTTTTTGGTCGCCGCAACATTTCATTAAAATGCAATAACGGGTGATCAAAAGATCGAATCTGCATCAAAATGGTATCATTAAAAATGTCCGCTAGGCACGCAAAAAAATCCCTCACCCAACCCGAGATCATGAAAAATGGAGACACTACGGGTATCGCAAAATGGCACAATTTTTTTTTTTTAACAAAGTTTGTAATTTTTTTTCACCACTTAGATAAAAAAGAACCTAGACATGTTTGGTATCTATGAACTCGGAATGACCTGGAGAATCATAATGGCAGATCAGTTTTAGCATATAGAGAACCTAGTAAAAAAGCCAAACAAAAAACAATTGTGGGATTGCACTTTTTTTTGCAATTTCACCGCACTTGGAATTTTTTTCTCGTTTTCTAGTACACAACATGGTAAAATAGTAAAACCAATGGTGTCGTTCAAAAATACAACTTGTCTCACAAAAAACAAGCCCTAACGCGGCCATATTGAAGGAAAAATAAAAAAGTTATGGCTCTGCAAAGAAGGGGAGCAAAAAATGAAAACGAAAAATGAAAACATCTCCGGGGGTTAAATATTTTCCCTGAGTACATATCCAAGAGATCCATTAGACTGCTTTTACATATGTTAACAGTAGCACACTATTTGATTGCCTACCTTTGGAAGCAAACCTCTCCACCTTCCAACTAGATCTATATTCTCGCATAAAGGTTATCAGGAACTTTGAATATCGGCAGCCCTTAGTGACATTACTGTACAGAGAGATTTTACCTTGTTTGGTCTGATTGGGATTCCTTTTGGGCCGTGTTAAATATATGACCTATATGAGATGGATATAACTATTTCATAACATTCCACATCATTTCCCCCACTTTCCTTTTGTCTGTCTGTGTGTTTGTCTGTTTGTAAGATTTTATTCTTTAAATACTTGAAAATGTTTAACTATTGCTATAGTATAAGATTGGTTGTTAACCTATAACTAATAGTGAAAAATCTAAAATGCTTAATTATTTTTTCTTTCCCTGTAAAATTTGAAAAGTGTATAATACAGCCCCATAGTAGTATAATGTACCCCGATAGCATAATGCACCCCCATAGTGTATAATCCAGTCCTATACCACAGCTTTACAAAAAAATAAAAAAAAGTTTCTCCTTACCTGGCCGAGATCCAGCAGTGTCCTCCCCTATGATTCTGATTGGAGGGAGCGAGTAGTTGTCCAGGCATGTGTGTACCGTTTCAGGAATCAGAGTCCTCTAGTGGTAATACTGTTGCTGAACTACCATACTAAAAGTCTTTCTAAGACCTAACCTTGTGCCTTGCTGTTTCTATGCGATACATCCTGCATTTAGCCAAGGGACAGCTGCTGGAAAAGGGAGAGTGTCTGAATACAGCCTTTAGGCAGAGCTAAGAGATTTCCAGTCCCTCGCTAAATATATAGCTACTGCAGGTGACTTCATTTTTGGGGGGTGAGGGGTGAAAAAATTTACTGGATTGTCATCCATACAGTTTAAACTGCTTTTCGGTAAATTACGGTGGTTTTAAAATAAAAAAACGCTTTGCCTTCTGGAGGTGACCAGGAATTGAAGCTCATGGGAGCTCATTTGCATATTCCTGATGCATTCTGGGAAGAGTGAAGAGTCGCCGTGAATCTGAAGATCTTTGGGTGTAGCTGGATCGAGATGCTTGGACCTGTTAGTGAGCTGGTCGTCAGTATAATTGTCCATGTTCTGTCCTATGAGGTGTGGTGATGATAATGAGAGCCTGTCACCTATTTAAGAAGGATTTGTGGTGATGGCTTAGCATCTGGGCAGAGCATTCAGTCTGTGAAAATAAGATGCAGGTGCGTATGTTGTGAGTAGTGCTGAAAAGAACCCGGAGATATACAAAGTAATAAGATGACAGTGAGAATGCGCAAATGACAGATGTCGATCCTTACCAAGAATAGACGAAGGAGAGAAGGACGATAGTGTGCATGCATGGATCCCCATGCTGGAATGATCGAAGATAGCTAGAGAGAGTGTGCGCAAGAGTGAGGACAAGAAAAGAGAAGAAGAGACACTGAAGATACCTCAATGAAGCTTAAAAAGGAGATAAAGAATGGGATGAATTGAGAGGATGAAGTGGACATAATAGATTTATACAGGTAGTAAATGAATTTATATAGATAGTTAAAGAACTATTACAGTATATAGCTGAGGGATACATATAAATTTAAGGAAGGAAAGAAAAAAGTGAGAAAGTAAGAAGAAGGGAAAATGAAGGTAGGAAGGAAGTTGTTCATTGGGTAATTTGAAACAAATGAAATGAAGGTTATTTTAATTGCACATAACTTACAATTACTTTGTTAATGGTAAAATACTTCATATTCTTTACTGAGACCAACTGACTCAAGAGTCTGAAGGGTAAATATCTAATAAGCTTCTCTCTCTGTTAACTTCTTAATCCTATTGCCCCCTTTTCTTGGAATGGACACATTCTCAAGGACTTGAAATCTAAGGTGGGCTATAGTGTATCCTACTGAGGGAAAATTAGACGGAATGAGCAGCATAAATCGTTTACAGCGTATCACAAATTTGTGCTGTGAAATGCGGTCTCGGATATGTTGAGTGGTCTCACCAATATATCTGAGACTGCATGGATAATTAATAAGGCAGATGACATATGAGGAGTCAAAGGTGAAAAACCCCTTGTTGAGGAACAGTTAACTACAGTATATCTGGGGTGGGAAGAGGTGTCACCTTTTCTGTGTAAAAAGGGTTCTTGAAGACATGTTGGTTTATCAGTACCTATGTCGCCTCTGACAAGTAAATTTCTTAGATTTTGTGTTTTTTTGTTACATATAAGGAGAAGAGTACGAAATTCTGGAATCATGGGATATGCTTTCCCTAGTAGTGACCAATGTCTCGTCATACAATTCAATTTTCAATTTTCAATCAAATTCATATAGGGATGATAGGTATTCACAAATGAAACCCCTGGGGAGTTTCTATTTTTACATTATTCCTTTTTTAGAGTTTGAGTATGTTTTGGGGATAGCACCGTTGTGCAAATTTATTACACATATCCTCAAGTCTCATTTTTAGTTACAATGATCAGATACAATGTGTATAATATGATGAAATTGGGATTGTGGTAGGGATTTTTTGACATGGTAAGAGTGGCAACTTGTAAAGTGTAATAGGCTGTTCTTGTCGGTCGGTTTAGTTCAGAGATCGGTATCTACCCCATCATCTTTCTTTAGGACAAGACTATCAAAGAAATTAATTTTCTGTTGATGAAAATATATTGAGAGACTCAGGTTGGGGATATATGAGTTCATATCATGGAAAAATTGCATAAGAGTATCTTCACCCCCCACCCTCCAAATAATGAAGGCGTCATCAATGTATCTTTTCCAGCAAATAGAATTTTGTAAAAAGAGGGGATGAGTGTATACATGTAACTCCTCAAAAAGGGCCATAGATATGTCGGTGTTTGAAGGTGCCAAATTCAACCCCATAGCTGTCCCATTTTTCTGTATATAAAATTGATCAGCACATAAGAAGTAATATTTGGTCAAGATCAAAGTAAGTATGTAGTGTTATGCAGAACTCCTTTTGGGATTGACTAAATGATGTGCTCTTATCTAGAAAAATCTTAGCTGTCTTGATACCTTTTTCATGATCAATGCTACTAGTTGTACTGTAGTTGTGTACATTTTCAAGCTGTATTGCAGTATGCATATGAAGCTCTCTCTACTGTATCTCTATATTCAGCTGATTTTATAGAAGGTTTTACTGGCAGGTTACATAGGATGCAGAATTAAGTGTATGGGGCCTCACAGTGATATTTTCAGTTTAAAGGGTTGTCCATCACTATAAAAAGCCTTTGTATGGATTTACAAAACTTTTATACAATCAAATATGTCTATTGCTGCTAATGTTCATGTGAGGAACAGGAAGCAGGAGTCTAGACGTCTAATGGCCTAGTGGTCAGGGTGAAAAGTGTTTTGTTTTTTAAAACAATGTGAAGAAAAAGTCAACATTTTAAAAAACAAAATTAGCATATAACTTGATTTCAGCAATAGGTAATTTTCTGATGACACATTTCCTATGAGCTGAAAATATTAGTGTAAGGCCTCATACACATAATTTTACATTTAGAAACACCTATATCTCAGTATAAAACCAGAGGCGTCCTGACTTAGACCCTACAGTCACAATTCATCATTTCCAATCTCTTAAGTCACTTTTCTTTTTTGCCTTGTGGTATTTCTTTATTCATGTACTCCTTATGGCGCACGCATGTGATGAATTTTGGGCAAAGTAAAAAAATGTCTTTACGTTTGTCTCTAACCATTTTTTTCAAACTTTTAGCACAAAAAATCACACATTTCACAAAATGTAGCAAAAAATGTGCCAAAATATCTGGTGTACATAAAATCCCTCATGGGGGTATCTGCATCAAAAACTAGACGAAAAAAATGCAAATTCAATAATGAATCAGACCATGAGTGTTTGTATGTAAATGTGCTCTAATATGGGCAAAGATCATTATTATTATCAATAATAATAATAATTGTGATTGGTGGATCTTGTGTTAACTACTATATATAGAGGTGTTACCTTCCATTGTAATCCTGGATTTGATGATAATGATACTGCTGTAAAGCCATCGGTACAGAATAGAACAAATAGTATGCTTAGCAACCAGTTTGAAAAGTGCAAGTTTCTTGTGTTTTTACAGAGATAGATTTATTATAAGAAAAGAAGACAGCAATAATAAAATGGAATAATATGCATTTTTGTGCATTTGACAATTGCTTTAGTGGTCTAACCATATTATCTTGGCATATTTGCTTTTTGGTCCATATTTATGTATTGTATGATATAACGTTTTGGATCCCCCCCTTTTTTGGAGTTTTTTTGCCCTGTCTTTTTATCCTTCTTTCTTTTATTATATTTTATTGATTGTTATTAATAAACATTTATTTTACCTTATGTATCACTTTAGTTGGAATCTCTTCTGGTCTGGCGGCTACTAACCGCAAAAGACAGTGTTGATATTTTAAATGTGAGGTGTCTAACGATCACAGACTTTTTGCACATATAGGAATTAATACATGTCAGTAGTACAACATTTCGAATTTTAAAATCATTTTTCAAGCTGGTGTTATA
>VIAB01010216.1:24718-35227 GCA_009801035.1 Oophaga pumilio | reverse complement strand
GGCCTCCATTTAAATTTTGTTGCAGTGTGTTAGCAAAGTTATTGTCACCAGTTTACTGGCAAAAATAGTTATCTACAGGCCAGCTATTTAAAACTGTGTTTTGTCCATCACACGGATCACATATAAATGCGCTCAAAATTGTGCCATTTCTGGCCTCCATTTAAATTTCGTTGCAGTGTGTTAGCGAAGTTATTGACACCAGTTTGCTGTTAAAAATAGATACCTATGGCCAGCTATTTAAAACTGTGGTTCTCCATCACACAGATCACATATAAGTTCGCTCCAAATTCAGCCATTTGCAGTGAACGTGGAAAATATTGTCCTTCATTTAAAAATGGGCAAGGCACATGGCAAGGGACGGGGAACTGGACGTGATGGTGATGGTGCATGCAGAGGCCGAGGCCGTGCGCAAGCTGAAATTGTGCCACAACAAATACCCACATCTTCTCACCCCACCTTGCTGTCCCAATTACTAGGGGACTGCAGCACACCACTATTGAACATAGAGCAGTTTCAAAAGGTTTATGGTTGGATAGCGGATAATGCTTCCAGTCACTTTGCCACCACCACCACCCTGTCTTCCACACAGTCAAGTCTCTGTAGCCATATGTCTGGACCGCATATTCATCACCCTGATCCTCCTACCACCCACCATGCCGAGTGCATGGAAACAACTGATCCCACACTTGGACACTCCGAAGAGCTGTTCACTTTTGCATTTATATATTCAGGCCTCTCGCCCGGTCCACTTTAAGCGGGGCAAGAGGAGATCGCATGTAACGATGCCCAAATATTTGAGCAGCCACAGTCACACGAAGGCGACGGTGGGAAAGTGTCACAAGAGGTGGACTATGATGAGACACAATTGCCAAAAAGTCAGGAGAAGGACCAGGGTGTGGAAGTGGAAGACGAGGTGTAACTGACCCAACCTGGCAGGAGGACATGCACAGCGAAGACAGCAGCACACAGGGGGAGGGAAGCATAGCACCACAAAGGCAGGAAGCAGTGTGGTGGCGGCAGACAGAAGTCTGTCCGCCATCACACCAACACTATGGAAGTTGCCAGTACAACTGTTAGGTCTTCCTGAGTCTGGTTGTTTTTTTAAAGACACTGCCGATAACCCCAAAAAAGCAATTTGCACCACCTGCCAGGACAGCATCAGCAGGGGTAGCAACACTACCAGCATGACCACAACCAGCATGATCAGGCACATGGCAGCAAAGCACTTGACTTTGTGGGCCGGACCCCAGGGTCCAGGAACAGTGTCTGCGGGTGACACCACTGCTTCTTCTGCTGTTGTGCGGGCAAGCCAATCCCCTGTTAATGGTGCATGCAAAGGTGCCTCCTGCCCTGCACCTGTCATTGCACACACTCAACTAGCACCATCAGCAAGCAGGTCCACGTTCTGTCCCAGCGCAGCGTTCAGTTGTCCATACCCCAGTCCTTGGAACGCAAGCGCAAATACACAGCCAATGCCCCACAGGCTACACTACTAAATTCCCACATGTTGCGACTGCTTGCTCTCGAAATGTTGCCTTTTAGGCTCGTAGAGCAACATGATGGCGGTGGCCGTCCGTCGATACTCGGTACCCAGCCACCGCTCTTTCTCCCGGTGTGCCATCCCCGCATTAAAAAAGCATGTGTCCCACAGCATTAGCTGTTCCCTCAACAATGCAATTACTGGGAAAGTCCACCTAACCACGGACACGTGGACAAGTGCTTGTGGGCAGGGATGGTACATCTCGCTGATGGCACACTGGGTTAAAATAGTGGAAGTCAGGACCCAGTCGGACCTTGGGATGGAAAACATCCTCCCGACGCTGAGGATTGCATGCCCTAGGTCAATCAAGGTTGCCCCCCAGTCTACAGCTCCTGCACCTCTTCCTCCTCCTCTTCAGCCTCCATCTCCAAAATGACCACATCAGTCACAAGCTTGAAGCACTGCAGCACTGCCTCAGCCAAGCGGCAACAGGCTCCGCTGAAGCTAATATGCTTAGGTGGCAAACCGCACAAAATACTCAAGAGTTGTGGACAGCTCTGAAAGAGCAGGCAGATCTGTGGCTGACACCGCTGAACCTACAGCCAGGCATGGTCGTGTATGACAATGGCCGGAACCTGGTGCCAGCTCTGAGGTGAGGTGAGCTCACACCTTACCATGCCTGGCCCATGTGCTTAACCTCATGGTTCAGTGGTTTCTCAAAACCTACCCGAAACTGCCTGATCTGCTTGTCAAAGTACGCTGCCTGTGTGCCCATTTTAGAAAGTCAGCTACAGTTTCCACCGCCCTTGCTTCAGCACTGTTTGCAGCTTCCGGTTCACCGACTGGTGTGTGATGTCCCCACACGTTGGAACTCTACACTGCAGCTGTTGGGAAGGATTTGTGAGAAGAGGGCAATTGTTGACTACCAGCATCAACAAGGCCATCGGTATTCAGTTCAGACTCCACACATAAGACCTCAGGAGTGGACATGGATGTTAGACATATGTACGTACCATCCTCCAAAACTTTGAGGACTCCACCAAGATGGTGAGCGTCGAGGACGCCATAATTAACGTCACCATCCCACTTCTGTTTTCTGAAACGCTCTCTGCTCACAATCAAAGAGGATGCATTGCAGGCGGAGCACAATGAGATGGAGCAAGGAACCATACAGAGTGATTACACACAGCCCAGCCTCATCTCATTTTAGCGTGAATTGGTTGACAATGAAGAGGAGGAGGAAGAACAGGAGCTAGTTTCATGCGTTATTGACGGTACTACCAGCACAACTGTCATACTGTCTGCTCAGCGTGGATGTCCTGAGTACAGGGGGGAGGAGTGAGAGAGCATGGTCAGTCGTCCTCTTGGTGAGGACATGGAAGTCTTGCCTGTTAGCAGTCTGGCACCGTGGCTGAATTTATGTTACGCTGCCTTTCCCCTGACCCTCGCATCTCAAAATTTTGGGTGACATTCATTACTGGTTGGTGACACATCTAGACCCACGCTACAAGGAGACCTTTCTATCTCTTATTCCCAAGGTGGAAAGGTCTATTAAAATGGAGCAGTACGAGAAGGCCCTTGTTGTGGAATTATTAAAAAAATTCCCATCTGAAAACGCTGGTGGCAGAGTTCACTGTTTGTTGGGCAGCCAAGGAGTACATGAGAGAAACAACTCCAATCCAGCAGAGGCATGGGAACACTGTCAAAGTTCTGGGAGAGTTTTCACAGATCCTCCCATCGCACAGGCACTGAGGCGCGGGGTACTCTCACAAGGAGTGCAAGGTTTGGGAAAATGCTGAGGGAGTACCTTGCTGACTGTACCAACGTTCTCTGTGATTCCTCTGTGCCTTATAATTAATGGGTATACAAGCTGGACACGTGTCATGAAGTGGCTCTCTATGCTTTGTAGGTCCTGGCCTGCCCTGCCGCTAGAGTTTTGTCAGAGCGGATTTTTAGTGCCGCTGGTGGAATTATAACTGATAAGCGCATCCGCCTGTCAACGCAAAATGCTGTCAGGCTGACTTATAAAAATGAATAAGGGCTGGATTGTGCCAGACATCTCAACACCACCGAATGATAGCAGTGTAACATAAACTCAAATCCAGTGTCTTTTTTTGAGAGGTCTATTCCCATGCACCTCTTCACACCCAGACATGGGTATACGCTTCCTGATTTCGGCTATTTGCTGTTGTCCTCCTCCTTCTCCTCATCCTCCACCACCATATCACCAGTGTGACCGTGGTCCGTGATGCAACACCCACATAATTTTTTTAAAGGGAGTTTATGATGCACATAAAAAAATTTGTTAGACAGCATGTTCATGAATACCCCCAGGGATAAATGTTTGTCAGCCCATACACTTAGTACATGGGCATTACAAGTATAGGAGACCCGCTCCTTTCTAAAGTGAACATTTTATTATGATGCCCTCCTCCATGTCTCTTCCAAGGGGCATTGGAGTGCCTCCAAATTTTTGGCAGCCCTTGCATTCACTCGCATAGGCAAACAGTATGGGAGACCCACTTCCTAATAATGGAAACATTGTTTTCAGGAGACCCTCCTGTACGTCTCTTCAAAGGGGTGTTGGGGTGCGTCCAAATTTTGGGCAGCCCTGCCATTCACTGTATACGCAAAAACAGTATAGGAGACCCACTATTTAATAATGGGAACAACAAAGCATAGCTGGCTGATGGCTCTCTAAGAATAGAGAGGGCCAACTGCTGGCCCTTTAAGAATAGTAAAGGCCGCCTTATGGCCCTATAAAAATAGGCTTTGTGTGGCCTCCTTTCTACTGAGCTTTGTAGTTCATATATAGTCCCTCTGAAGATGGGTGTCCATTTGGGACCCAGACTTTCTGCCACTATTGATACCAGGTAGGTTTTATCGTTAGAGAGTGTAGTTATTGTCCCAAATGGGACACCTTGCCGTGGTGGGACAGCTTTATACTTTTTTGATCAAAACAGTGTTTGCTAAGTACCCTATGTTAATTATTTAATGCGCTTGCTTTTTTACTTCTTTATTTTCAATAGGGTATATGCACACATTGCTTTTACTTTGGTTTTGTTTGTGACTTTCAGAATCCCTCCTTCATAAATGAAACAGGATGTGTCTGATGGTGTCAAACACCACATGGCCAGATAAGGTTGTAAAATGTTAAAATTACATTTCCCAGTGAATGCATTTGTCTTGGTTGAAAGTAATGCCAAAGTTCAAAAACGCATCAAAAACGTACGTGTGAACATAGCTCAAGGTGTGGAGGAGCATTTTTGGTTTTTATTACTTATTTTGCATTATATACAAGTCATTACCTGGAAAGGATGTTCCTTAACATATTTCCCAGGAAAATCCATTTTGATTTCGTTTTTGTATGTTTTATTGTGAGTCTCTAAAAGTGGCGTAAGAATCTAACAAAATTGATAGCATATACATCCCTTAGGAGATGCTGGGACAGGAGCATATACATCCCATAGGAGATGCTGTGGCTGCAGCATCTACATCATATACAGTACAGACGATGCTGGAACTGGAGTGTGTATATAAACTGTATGTATATCACAAAGGAGACACTGAAGTTGGAATATATACAATAGGAGACATTGGGCCTGGAGCATATACATCACAGGAGACATTGTGACTTCTGCATACATCACAGGAGACATTTAGGCTGGAACATATACATCACAGTAGACATTGGGGCTGCTGCTGCTGTCTTCACCTGTCGCACAGGAATACATTGCACATTAACTCAGCCCATAAAGTATGTTCACACTCGCGGTGAAGGAGGAAATACAGGGACGGTAGGCCAAAAAAGTGGCAGCCAGCCCAAGCACTGTGGTCCCCATGAATCTGCCTGTGGGGTGGCGAAAAGGTAATTGAGGTCCATTTGTGGCAAGCGGACCGGAGGTTCCCCATCCCTGCCTTAGACACTGGCAAAAAAAAGTCAATCCTCTGTACAAGTATTTAGTTGTGACGTCTCTATTAGATAAGCAGGTTCGATGTCTGTGTATATTTTTTTAGTAAAATATAGTTTCCAGATGCGGACACCGATAGAAGATGGCCTCCTAGGAAAGAATTGCATTCATTGTATGTCCACCCCGGATGGTTTCTATCTCCATGATGTCTGGTGATTGCTACTAAGCTGTTTTTTTTAAATATTGTTTTCACTTTTCACTACATTAGTCCCTTAGTTGAATTTAACCCCTTAACCACTGGAGATATTTTTGTTTTTGCGTTTTTGTTTTTTGCTCCCCTTCTTCCCAGAGCCATAACTTTTCTTATTTTTTGGTCAAAATGGCCATGTGAGGGTGTGTTTTTTGCAGGATGAGTTGTACTTTTGAATGACACCACTTGTTTTAACATATTGTGTACTGGAAAACGGGAAAAAAATTCCAAGTGCGGTCAAATTGTAAATAAGTGCAATTCCCCCAGTTTTTTTTTTTTTTACCGTGTTCACTAACTGCTAAAGCTGACCTGCCATTATGATTCTCCAGGTCATTACGAGTTCATAGACATCAAATATGTCTTGGTACTTTTTTATCTAAGTGGTGAAAAAAATTCCAAAATTTGTTAAAAAAAAGAAATTCCGCCATTTTCCGATACCTGTGGAGTCTCCATTTTTCGTGATTTGGGGTTGGGTGAGAACTTATTTTTTGAGCACTGAGCTGACGTTTTTAATGATACCATTTTAGTTTGTGGATATGATGTTTTGGTCGCTTGTTATTGCATTTTAATGCAATGTTGCGGCGACCAAAAAAAAGGAATTCTGGTATTTTGATTTTTTTTCTCGCTACATCGTTTACCGATCGGATCCTTTTTTTATATTGATATATCTGGCGATTCTGAATACGGCTATACCAAATATGTGTATGTTTCATTTTTTTAAATTGTTTTATTTTGAATGGGGCGAAAGGGGAGGTGATTTGAACTTTTATATTTTTTTAATATTGTTAAAAACATTTTTTTTTACTTTTTGCAGATCTGCTCTGCTACACTCAAGCGATGGTCAGATCGCTTGTATGTAGCAGAAATCTATTTTGAAAGTTTAACATCCCGATATCAAAATGAAGAAGATTCATAAAATGTATTTTATATTATGGATTGCAGATCAATTTCAAGCATATCAATTTCTAGTGCAGATTTTCTCAGTGGATTTCAGATGTTTCAATGTATTAGGTCTCAATTCAATAGTGAATCCAAAGCAAAATCTGCATGTTACAAATATAGATTTTGCTATGGATTTGCAGTAAAATATGGCTGCAGATTTGTAGACTAATATCAGTGAACCCCAATTTTGAATGTGTTTTCTACACAAAAGTTAGTTGCTTTAGTTTGCAATATGAATATACTGTTTGTAGCAGTCTTATGTAAAACCATAAAATATCGGCAAGACTTACAAAGAGCTATTGTGCTCACAGTTTTGCTTGTAGGGATATCTCAATCTGTCTCTTGAGCAGTTCATAGCTCTGCAGTCTCCTTACTTCCAGGTTGCTTGGGGGCAGGTGCTCCTCATTGAGTGACACATTTGGTGGGTAGCTTCATTCTGCTGCATTAATGATCTGTCAATATATATTCTGACTCCACACTGCTATTATTATATTTACATTTTGAGATAACAGTGCATTTGAACAAGCACACAGCTCAAGAAAATGAGACTTGTAATTAGAATAACTGCTCTAGAAACTGCCAATGCTGAGTGCACGGGGATTGTGATTCTACAAGACTGAGAGTGAGGGGGAAGGAGGCGAGTCTCTACTACATAGAAATCAATAAGCTGGGGAGAGCTGACTGGTATGTTAAGAGTTAAACCCTCTCCTAACACGTAACTACTGCACACACTTGACCAGGCGCAAGTGGCTCAGCTTTATGAAAACAAGCTGTACTCTATGTAAGATAAAAGCTTTCACTGTAGTAGAATGATAGCACATAGAAAAAAGCAAGTCAACTGCAAATTTTATTCTTTCCATGCTGTAAAACTAAAGCAAAAGTAAAATCTAATAACATTAGAATACCCTGTTAAGAGAGAGAGGCAGAGCGCTTAAGATCTATAAAAAGAAAATAGATCAAATACATCTATGAATCTGTAATAAGTGTAATGTATTTCCATAGCCATAAAACGCCATACAAGGTACAAGACATGGAAAATTTGTATAAGTAGGGCAATAGCTATGAACCCTGATACTAAATGTGGCCCAAGAGTGTAGAGAAGATGCAACCAGTACAGCAGGATTACCAAGAGAAGTGGTTATAATATGGTATATGGGTGACCAAATGACTTCATTATTGCCATTCATTATTAGAAAACTGTGAGGACCAAGAAAAGGCACAGCATAAATACTAAAAACAACATGTTTTATTAGAGCAGAGGATGAATTTTATTTAGTATTTACAGAAGATTCTGATGATGCCAAAGTTAAAAAATCCGAAGCCTGCACACATGTAGCCTGCGTATTAAACACAACAGCAACATAAAATATATGGATAGTTAATGCAAAAGTGTTAAAAACGGTTCCGACCTGGGTCCCTATAGATATTATGTTCAGTGTAATTGATTGAGGAAGGAAATTTATATACTGAAGCATTTTCATTGTGTTTCTGCATTGATTTCTTGGATACAATGTTGGGATGGAGATGTCTTGTTAAGGGAATGTAAAAACCTTGTTCGTTGTAAGAAGGGCTCGACGGAGTATTACTGTGTAAGACTGTAGACTTCTCCAGCAAGCTTGCTTTAATGGTTAGACAAGTTCAACTTTGGCATTGGGATAAACAGCCACAACATCATATCCCTCCGGAGGCTTGACTCTCTCCTTGGCATGAGTTTCGCAGTACAGCTGCTCCTCGATAAAGAAATAGCCTCTCTGTTTCAGGTTGAGGCCACAGTCATCACACATGAAGCATTCAGGATGATAGAGCTTGTCTCTTGCTTTGACTATAGTACCTCTGTACAATAAGGGAGAAAAAGCATCATCTCACCATATAACCATACAAACATAACTGTATAAAGGACAACTACAAATGCTAAAGTTGTTTGCTGATTCCAAAGCAAGGGCACCATTGCTAAAAAGAGAAATGGGCCCTCCAAGCTGTTGCTTGTTGTGACATAATACTCCTTCACCTTCCCATTCCTCATAGGAGAGAATTGGGGCATACTTCCTTAGCCAGTTCTCCTCTCAACTAGCTTGCTCATTGTGGCTGTAGATAAGGAAAGACCTGTTCAATGTCACAAAGACCTAATAAAGGAAACAGGCAAGCCTGTGCCCCTCCTTAATATTGACTGCCTTAGTGAAATTTGCCACCCTTTTAAGACAGCCATACAAATGAGATAAATGTTGGCCAAACTTACGGATTTCAGTGGAACTAGCCAGTTATCCAATGAGAGTTGGTGTCCAGATTCTCAGGCATGTTGAATTTTAACATGCCGATGCATTATTTCTTAAGGGAGATAAGCCACTGTCAGAAGTATCTGGCAGCAGCTTATTCCTCTTCCAACTGAAAAAGTATGCACTCTCGGCACACATAACTAAAAGGGGCAGTATTGCTGCTGACTGAGTGAGCAAATTCAGCTATCTAAAGAGTATGGTCAGTTTTATTTTTTTTATACATGAAAAGTGATTTATCATTCTATAATTTGAGTTAAATTGTCTTACACAAATTCCAAACTTCACCTTCTACATAATGAAGCATCTCTCAAGAACCAGTGCCACTTTTGTACCGTTCAGTCAAGAAAATAGGAGATGCAGATACAGTACAAAAGCAAATGACACTTTTTTGACTTTGAGAAAACCATACGTTATGTATAAAACACTGCAAGACTTTACCAGGTTACTGCTTTTAGTTTAGTATTTGTTTGCGCCATTTAATCCAGGCATACACTTCAATCAACTCCTATCATTACTAATACAATAGTCTAATACATTTATACATGGAAAGTACAACACAGAACTGTAAAGAATCTCTATGGTAAGTATAAAATTTTCCTTAAAGTTATTTTTGCTACTTACACAATCCCGTTCCCACATCTGGTGCATTCTGGAAGCATCTGTAAGCCGGTCAGCGAACTGTTCAGCTTAGACACAGGAGACTTGACATTCCTGGAGCTGGCCGGCTTCTCTGGCTTTTCACCTGCCAAGTATAAAAATAGTAGATCAGATTTGTGTAGAGAATTCTGCCCAAACCTCCAATAAACAGACTGAGACTGACTGGAACATGGCGGCACATCGTATCTGAAACCACCTCTTGAAGGTTTGCCCTGAGTTCCTAACAGAAATTTGGAAGTTTTTTCTTTCCTGGATCAGCTTTTCTTGTCTGTAAAATTTAGCGAGTTCAATGAAAACCTGAGAGATCCAAGAAATGTGTTGGGGTCATTAAACTTTGACACACAGACGGGATATAATGATAATGTATGATTTATGCCATGCAAAGAATATTTCTGTTAAAGATTCTCTGATGATTACCAGAGTCAATACCATGGCCAGAAGAAGCAGTTCAATAACCGAGAATCTGAATTTCCGCCAAGAGTGAGTAATCTATAGGGCACACTTATGGTGGTGTATAGACTGCACATGAGGTACACTAAATCTAGGTCATACATTACAGTTGTCTTGCTTTACTGATCTTTGCATTGACACATTGTAGATTTGGTATGTGTTGTTTTCTTTTACAATGATAAGGGAGTGCATGAATTTATGCTTCATCTCTTTTTCTTTGGATCTAATCCCAGTTTTTCCAGTGTTTTTTTTATATCAGGTAAAAAAAAACTGCACTAAAACATCATATTATGCAGGTAGTCTTAGGTTTTATTTATTGGCTGAGGCATTCAGATTTACAGCGGAAACACATTCCACAAGCAGGGCCATGGGCTACATCGACTGCGACACTGTTAACAGTATTGTTTCGATCAATAGGAGACCTTCATCAGGGTGCGGATTGCCCAGGAAGATGAACTGTACCTAGGAGATCAGAAAAAAATAGATAAGGAAATTTATAATAAAGTTTTTAGGCTAAGTGCACACGTTCAGGAATATTTGCGTTTT
>VIAB01010210.1:31909-48598 GCA_009801035.1 Oophaga pumilio | reverse complement strand
AGTGACCCCTCTTACAGCTAGGGGGCACTGTATGTGCTCCTCGGTTTGTACCTGGAGGCGTAGTTGTGATGGTAAAACAGTGCCCAGCATTGTTGTGAATGGCCGGTATGTGTCACAGAAGTCCTCTGCTCTGTAAGCCAAGTAGTGTTGTTCTGGGACTTGTAGTCCACAAGAGTTTTGTTTATGTTACTAGGGAGGCTTACAGGTTTAGTCGGAGAGCTGAGCAGGACTGACTAACCACACATATGTGGCGACCCTGAGGGTTCAGTTGCCACAGAGGTGTTGCATCTCATCCAGAGGTGTGACACCCCACCCCAGGTAAGGAGGGAGCACCCCTTGGACTCCATCACCTGCATCCAACACACACCATACCAGCTGAGCATACGGACGTACCCTATGGGAGGATGGTCTGACTCAGACTGGTTAGCAAGGGGTGTATGGGTGGGTGGAGTTTAGGCAGCAGTAAGAGGAGAAGAGGAGTTTTTAGAGCAGAGTCGCTTGAAAGGAGAGCTAGCTTTAGGAGCTCCTGGAGCGCACGGGAAAGGGTCCAAGGGCACAGACAATGACAATTCCATCCGTGCCCCCATCCGAGATAGGAAGGACCAGGCCATCAGGGAACGGCCCCTAGACTAGTGGGAAAGCTTCAGGCCCTGCTAGTAAGCCGACGGCGGTGATCACTTAATGGGTCATTGCTACCACCACCAGCAGCATCCCATGGAAGGAAGCTATATAGGGCCAAGGACGTACAGAATGAATTTGTTTCCCGACAGGACTGCAGCTTCTGGTCTGAAGGACTGCATAGTGAGGTGCTAGGAAGAAGGAGTGGAAAAAGCCCAGAGAGTGAAGGCCAGGAAAGGAACACACTGAAAGGGAGTCTTGGGAAGGTGCGACCAATCTACCTGGGGGTAACTGGACCCCTCGCCCGGAGCACACAGTGCCAGGCGGGCATCTGTCTTGTGGCCAAAGACTGTGAGTAAACCTTGAAACTGCACTCGGACTGTCTCCCTGGTTATTCCAGCGTCGCACATCTCTCTGCTACATTCCTCAGCACCATTCCTCAAATACATAACATTTACCTGCCCTGGAAGGACACAGCCTCACCTGCACAACACCATCCCTTCCAGAGGATCTGCTCAGCAGGGCTGGTCACCCTGGCCAGACACTACAGGTGGCGTCACGAATCACTATACGAACATTATCCCCTGTAAATATAAACCCCCTTTTTAGTGAGCGCCCAGGGCCACGGACTGAGTTGAGGCTACCGTGACATCCCCCATAGAAATCAACGGGCTCGAGTCCGAGTACCCCATGGCCCTGGCGGGCAACTCACATACACCGCCCACTTGTGGTTGTGAGTTTGAGGACCTGCAGTGAGGTCATGACCATGTGACCAGCCCATGTGATCCATACCTCCCCTGTGGGTGGGGTTACAAGCTATGTAATGGAGGTGTGTTGAGCACATGGGAGAGTGGTTGTTAATCTGTCAGTGTGGACAGATTTCCATGTGTCCAGGCTGGACACTACAGAATGGTTTGTGTGCAGTGCTGGCTAGTCCGAGCCCGAGGAAGGAGGTCTGTGAGATATCTCCAGAGAGGACGGTCTGCCAACCGTGAGTGATACTTGACCAGGGTCAGTGAGAACTGTTTATGGGATGCCTCTGACGATAAGAGGCATCCGGGAACCTGTGTTGCCGACATCAACAGGTAAAGGACCCGAATCCGTGTTATGCTGACCGGGGTCAGTGAGAGACTGTGTTTATGCTATACAGCCTTTGTGCTGGAGATGGCACAGCTGGTGTGCCCACAGGCCTGAAAGAGCGAAGCTCTACTATAGACATAAAGGATTTGTCTGTCTGATGTAAGACTGTTTGCCTTGTGTTCCTGCGACATTGGTTTATGAAGAAAATAAACCACACAGACTGTTTTTAAGCGCAAGATCGTTCCTGTGTGCCTGATTATCGCAGCCAAGCGAGTGTTCCCCAAACCCGTACAGTGAGTGTGGCACTACACTACTGTTATATATATAAACTGCTCAAAAAAATAAAGGGAACACTCAAATAACAGATCCTAGATCTGAATGTATGAAATATTTTCATTGAATACTTTGTTCTGTACAAAGTTGAATGTGCTAACAACAAAATCCCACAAAAATAATCAATGGAAATCAAGTTTATTAATCATGGAGTCCTGGATTTGGAGTCACACACAAAATTAAAGTGGAATGTAATGCCCTTAAATCAAGTCAAATTGATGCTCAGTAGTGTGGCTTCCACGTGCCTGTATGACCTCCCTGTGCCTGTATGACCTCCCTACAATGCCTGGGCATGCTCCTAATGAGGTGGAGGAATCTCCTTCCAGACCTGGACTAAAGCATCCGCCAACTCCTGGTCAGTCTGTGGTGCAACCTGACGTTGGTGGATGGAGCGAGACATGATGTGCTCATTCGGATTCAGGTCTGGGGAACGGGCGGGACAGTCCATAGCTTCAATGCCTTCATCTTGCAGGAACTGCTGACACATTCCAGCCACATGAGGTCTGGCATTGTCCTGCATTAGGAGGAAACCCAGGGCCAACCACACCAGCATATGGTCTCACAAGGTGTCTGAGGATCTCATCTCAGTACTTAATGGCAGTTAGGCTACCTCTGGCGAGCACATGGAGGGCTGTGTGGCCCTCCAAAGAAATGCTACCCTACACCATTACTGACCCACTTCCAAACTGGTCATGCTGAAGGATGTTGCAGGCAGCAGATCGCTCTCCACGGCATCTCCAGACTCTGTCACGTCTGTCACATGTACTCAATGTGAACCTGCTTTCATCTGTGTAGAGCACAGGGCGCCAGTGGCAAATTAGCCAATCCTGGTGTTCTGTGGCAAATGCCAAGCATCCTGCACGGTGTTGGGCTGTGAGAACAACCCCTATCTGTGGACGTTAGGCACTCAGACCATCCTCATGGAGTCTGTTTGTAACAGTTTGTGCAGACACATGCACATTTGTGACCTGCTGGATGTCATTTTGCAGGGCTCTGGCAGTGCTCCTCATGTTCCTCCTTGCACAAAAGAGGAGGTAGAGGTCCTGCTGCTGGGTTGTTGCCCTCCTACAGCCCCATCCACGTCTCCTGGTGTACTGGCCTGTCTCCTGGTAGCGCCTTCAGCCTCTGGAGACTACGTTGACAGACACAGCAAACCTTCTTGCCACAGCTCGCATTGATGTGCCATCCTGGATGAGCTGCACTACCTGAGCCACTTGTGTGGGTTTTAGAGTCCGTCTCATGGATGCATTCAGGGAGCTATACCCATATGTTGGCCTCTATACTCACCTTCTAACTGTTTCTATTTTTTTCTTTTTAGGTTTGTCATATATATCAAGGCTGTGCAAGTAACAGCCCACAGAATGGGACGAACAGAGACCAAAATTCAAGGCATGGGAGTTAATGCGGGGGCCATTAAACAGTATGGGAGCTAATGTGGGGGACATTATACAGCCTGGGAACTAATTCGGGGGCTAGTATACAGCGTGAGAGCTAATGTGGGGGCCATTATACAGCGTAGGAGCTAATGCGGGGGCCATTATACAGCGTGGGAGCTAATGCGAGGGCCATTATACAGCATGGGAGCATTTAAACAGCATGGAAGCTAATGCGGGGGCCACTATATGCTTAGCACCTCTGTGGGTCTTTTCAAGAGAAATGGAAGGGAAAGCTTTGAAAAAAAACAAAAACACCACTGGACCAGGGAATCCCAGGTGGTCTCCCATTCCAGTACTTATCCGGCCTCAAGATGGTAAGCAGCTGTGATCTGGCGTGGATAGACAACTTCAGCTTAGAATGGCAGTTGACAGATGCATAGCTCCTATGTGGGTCTTTTCAAGAGGAATGAAAGGGAAAGCTTGGAAAAAACTAAAACATTTACTGCAACAGGGAATCCCAACTTGTCTCCCACTGGGGTATTTGCCCAGCCTCAAGCTGCTTAACGGCTGTAATCTGGCAAGTGAAGACAAGTTCAGCTTAGAATGGCAGTTGACAGATGCTTAGCACCTCTGTGGGTCTTTTGAAGAGGAATGGAAGGGAAAGTTTTGAAAATAAAAACAAAATCTTCCACTTGACCAAAAATTCCCATCTGGTCTTCCATTCCGGTGCTTGCACAACCTCAAGCTGCTTAGTGGTTGCGATGAGCCAAGAGTAGACAACTTAGAATGGTAGTTGATGGATGCTTGTCACCTCTGTTAGACTTTTCAATTGGAATGGAAGGTAAAGCTTTGAAAAAAACTAAATCATCCACTAGGCCAGAGGTTCCCAGCTGGCCTCCCATTGCATTACCTGCCCAGCCTCAAGCTCCTTAGTGGCTGCAATTTGGCAAGGACACACAACTTCACCTTAGAATGGCAGTTAACAGATGCTTAGTACCTCTGTGGGTCTTTTGAAGAGGAATGGAAGTGAAAGCTTAGAAAAAAAACAAAGCTATCCACTGGACCTGGGATTACCAGGAGGTCTCCTATTCCAGTAATTGCCCAGCCTCAAGATGTTTACCAGCTGAATTCTAGCAAGGGCAGACAACTTCAGCTTAGAATGGCAGCTGACAGTCAATTAGAACCTCTGTGAGTCTTTTCAAGAGGAATGGAAGGGAAAGCTTTGAAAAATGCAAAATCATTTACTGGAACAGGGATTCCCAGCTTTTCTCCCATTTTGTTACTTGCCTGGCCTCAAGCTGCTTAGCAGCTGCGATTTAGAAAGGGGAGCCTACTTCAGCTTAGAATAGCAGTTGATAGGTGCTTAGCACCTCTGTGGGTCTTTTCAAGAGGAATGGAAGGGAAAGCTTTAAACAAAAACAAAGTCATCCAATGGATCAGTGATTCCCAACTGGTCTCTAATTACAGCACTTGCCCAACCTCAAGCTGCTTAGCAGCTGCGATCTGGCGAGGACAGACAACTTCAGCTTAGAATGGCAGTTGACAGATGAATAGCACTTCTATGGATCTTTTCAAGAGGAATGGAACGGAAAGCTTTAAAAAAAAATCATCCACTGGACCAGCGACTCCCAGCTGGTCTCCCATTATGGTACTTGCCCAACCTCAAGAAGCTTAAGGGCTGCGATCTGGTGAGGACAGACATCTTCAGCTTAGAATGTTAGTTTACAGGTGTTTAGCAACTCTGTGGGTCTTTTCAAAAGGAATAGAAGGGAAAAGCTTTGAAAAATACAAAATCATCCTCTTGACCAGGGATTCCCAGCTGGTCTTCCATTTCGGTACTCGCCCAGCCTCAAGCTACGATCTGGCAAGGGCAGACAACTTCAGCTTAGAATGTCAGTTGACAGATGCTTAGCACCTCTGTGGGTCTTTTCAAGAGGAATGGAAGGGAAAGCTTTGAAACAAAAACCAAAATCATCCACTGGATCAGGGATTCCCAGCTGGTCTCCCATTCTGGTACTTGCCTGGCCTGAAGCTACTTAGTGGTTGCAATCTGGCAAGGGCAGCCAACTTCAGCTTAAAATGCCAGTGGACAAATGCTTAGCACCTCTTTGCGTTTTTTCAAGAGGAATGGAAAGGAAAGTTTGAAAAAGAAACAAAATCATCCACTGGACTGCGGATTCCCAGCTGGTCTTCCATTTCCAGTACTTTCCCAGCCTCAAGCTGCGATCTGGCGAGGACAGACAACTTCAGCTTAGAATGGCAGTTGACGGATGCCTAGCACCTCTGTGGGTCTTTTCAGGAGTAATGGAAGGGAATGCTTTGAAAAAAACCAAAATCATCCACTGGATCAGGGATTCCCAGTTGGTCTCACATTCCAGTACTTGCTTGGCTTGAAGCTGCTTAGCGGCTGTGATCTGGCAGGGGCAGACAACTTCAGCTTACGATAGCAGTTGATAGGTGCTTAACACCTTTGTGGGTCTTTTCAAGATGAATAGAAGGGAAAGCTTTGAAAAAAATAAAGTCATCCACCAGACCAGGGATTTCCAGCTGGTCTCCCATTCTGGTATTCTCCTAGCCTCAAGCTGCTAAGCAGCTGCAATCTGGCATGGGCAGACAACTTCAGCTTAGAATGGCAGTTGGTAGATGCTTAGCAACTCTGTGTGTCTTTTCAAGAGCAATGGAAGGGAAAGCTTTGAAAAAAACAAAATCATCCTTTGGACCAGGGATGACATCAACAACTAATCTTAGCTGAAGTTGTCTGCCCTTTGCCAGATCGCAGCAGCTAAGCAGCTTGAGGCTGGTCAAGTACCGAAATGGAAGACCAGCTGGGAATCCCTGGTCCTGGTCCATCTGCAGGGGCCATTAGACAGAGTAGGATGGAATGCAGGGCCCATTATACAGTGTAGGAGCTAATGCGGGGTCAATTATACAGCATGGGAGCTAATTTGGGGACCAAAATACGGTGTGGGAGTGAATGCAGTGGGCCATTATGCAGTGTGGGAGCTAATTTCAGGGGCCATTATACAATGTAGGAGCTAATTTCAGGGGCCATTATACAGTGTGGGAGTTAATGCGAGGGCCATTATACATTGTGGGAGCTAATGTGGGGACCAATATAAAGTGTGTGAGCTAATGCGGAGAGCATTATTCAGTGTAGGAGCTAATTTGGGGGCTATTATACAGTGTGGGAGCTAATGCGGTGGTCATTATACAGTATCGGATCTAATGCGGGGGCCATTTTACAGTGTGGGAGCTAATGCTGGGGCCATTATACAGTGTGGGATTTAATGCGAGGGCCATTATAAGGTGTGTGAGCTAATGCAGGGATCACTATACAGTGCAGGAGCTAATGCTCGGGCCATTACACAGTGTGGGAGCTAATTAGGTGGGCCATTACACAGTGTGGTAGCTAATTAGGGGGTCCATTATACAGTGTGGGAGCTAATTAGGAGGGACATTATACAGTATTGGATCTAATGCGGGGGCCATCAGACAGCATTGGAGCAAATAGGGGGCCATTATACAGTGTTGGAGCTAATGCAAGGGCCGTTATACAGTTTGAAGGCTGCTGTTGGGCCATCATAAAGTGTAGGGGCCTATATACAGTATGGGGCTAACGTGAGGACACAAAAGAGACATTTTATTATTTAAGGGCACAGTGGTGGCATTACTATGTGAAGCAGTATGAGGAGCACTGCTTTTGTACCACACAGTTGATGCAGTAATAGGGACACAACAGCAGCGGGTCAGTATTGGGGTATCAGCAGGATGATGAGGTTGTGCAGGTTGGGGATAGATGGGGACGGTGCTGGAAATGTGAGAAGTCATATGTGTCTTTGTTGTAATGTGTGTAGACGAATCCTGGCTGGAGAAGTTGTCATGACGATCTGGACCAGATGGAAAAGACGGGAAAAGAGAACAAGTCTATCAGAAAGAACATCCTCTGTAAGTCACCATCTATAACTGTGCTGTAATCACTTATATGCTTTGTAGGACTGGTATCTACCTCTATATGGTTACAATCTGACGGTAATATCAGTGTTGGTCTTTGTGTTTTTTTAGTTACAGCAGGATCATCTGCTGAGGTTCATCTATATCCACGATTAGAGAGCTCCACCGTAGTTATAATCAGAGGTTAGGGGCACACTCAGATGTCTCCCCCTCCCTCCCTGAGCTGAACCCCTAGCTATGCCTCTGGGCGTATGCTAGCAGAGGTATTATGTTAAATTTCCCTTTATAAAGAAATGTGTGAGTAAGAAGTTCTAACTAGCAGAATATACATAGAGCATGTTTCATTACTCATATTATTCTGTGTAAGGCTGAAACTTAAAAAATTGTATGGAGCATATTAATGCATTCATGTACCAAAATGTCCATGTGCACAACAAAAAATCAACATCTGTCAGATCATGAGGAAGACTAGCATTGAAACGCGTTGATCTGTGAGTATCTGTGTATAGTGCCAGACAATATGTTTCCAACATTTTTAAATATTTTGAAATAAAGCTATTTTTTAACTACCCTGCCTACCGCTGGATCCCTCCCTACCTTTTTAATTATGCTTTCTGTTTGTTCAGCTGGTTCTGGGAGAGGCATTGGCTGGTAGCAGGGTGTCCACACACAGCACACGATAAGCTGACTTTTCCCTTTTTTTTCCATAATTTTCTATAGGTTTAATAAATAGCATAACTTTCCTAGCAGTTGTGCGACTGGCGCAAAGCCTTCAGAGATACGCAAACGTGACTATTACATCTAATTTTCGTGAGTCTGCTGCTGCCATGTGTAATAAAGGTGAAATCTTAAGAAAAATTGCCACACATTGCTAGATTTAATGATTTTGTACATAAAACCTCTGTGAGGGTACTTGTCAAAAATAAAGCCAGGAAATGTTTTTTTCATAACCATAAAGCATTCAATATGATAAAGGGTGACATAAAGGAATGTGGTTGTGGTGGTGCCCTCCAAGGCTGTGTTACAGATCTCGTTCTAGCTTCCTGTCAAAATGTGGTCAGTGCGCTACATCACTAATGAACCCAGACAAGTGTGAGGATATTGTGGATTGGATGGCAGACAAAGGCTCCAGTGTGTTGACAAGCAGCACCACAAAGTTTTCCACATGGTTCAGTCGCAGTGGACAAGAGGCTGGGCCTCTGAATCGTCAACCTGGTCCTCCTTCCTTTCTTCATCAAGAGTGCCTTGAGACATATGACCCTAAAGCGGGCCACTCTGAGGAACTGTTTATCTTCCATTGTAATTTGTCAGGCCTCTCAACGTGCACCATTAAAGAGGGTCATGAGAAGGTGGAGTCCAGTAATGGCCAAACATTTGAGCACCCACGGCCAGGTGAAAGCCACGTTGGGGAGGTCAATTCATGTCATGTATAGTGTACAGTTCCTATAGCATCTTGTGCTTGGGTGCGAGGAAAACACAGGAGACATAGGTTGAAATGAAATGACTTGTATTACTTCATACAAGCATGCTGAAAAGTTCACACAGTTTGCAGGAACAGAGACAGGAGACACAGCAGGCCAGAGTAACTTCAAGCACTACAATAAATCTCCAAAGCAGGTTCAGAATCTCTTCTCTGTACCGTAATTCCTCTGCAAACATGGATTCACCAAACAGCAGGTTTCCAGAGTCCAAAAGTGTTCCAAGGTTCCTCAGTAGGGAATAGCTGGAGTACAAGTCCAAGGCTTCCAGGAGTCAGGTCACAGACTGACTGAGGCTTGATTCAGGAGCACTGATTGTTCAGCTGAGGCTGCTTAAGAAGCAAGAGGGAAGAATCAGGGCGGGAACATGAAAACTGGAAACTCCATATTAACTGAGGGCAAGAGCTGCAGAAAGACAGAAAGCAAAATGGCCGACGGAAAACTGAGTTTCAAGGAACATGTCAACAGAGACAAAGAACCTTACAATTCATGTCTGAAGAGGTGGAGGATAATCATGACGTGCAGTTGTCATTAGGTCAGCCTCAAATCACAATTGATGATTTGGAAGAAGATGTGGTCGATGATGAGGCCACTGATCCAACATGGCACGGTGGTACGCCTAGCGAGCACAGCAGTGCAGAGAGAGATGGTTCCTAACAAGAAAACAGGCAAGAAAAGGTAGTGGTTTGACCATAGGGAGAACTCGGTCAACTGTTCCACAGAACCCACCGCACTCGGCTAGATAACAGGCGTAGAGTGCGTTGGTGCCTGTATGGCAGTTTCTTTCTTAAAGTCCTTCAGACAAAGCAACTGTAATTTCTAGCATCTGCCAAACCAAGCTAAGAAGAGGCAAGAACACTGCCAACCTGAGCACCACCAGCATGCAGAAGCACATGGCAGCCAAGCACCCCAGTAGGTGGGCGGAACACCTGGGTACAAAATCTTTCTCTGATAATGAAGCTACTGCCCCTTCCCCTGTGTTACGGCCTTCCCAATCTGCTATCCATGAAGCAGGTACTGATGCCTTTTGCACACAATCCAGTTGAACAGACAGAATATTCAGCAACCACGTCCAGTTAGTTGTACCAGCGCAGCATTCACTTGTCGCTGCCCCAGACATTTAGCAGAAAGCAGAAATATTCACCCACCCACAGGTCAAAATGCTAAACACCTACATTGCCAAATTGGTAGCCCTGGAAATTTTGCTGTGTCGACTTGTGGGAACTGAGTCTTTCCGTGACCTCTTGGTGGTGGCAGCCCCACGGTACTCGATTCTCAGCCGCCACTATTTTTCCCGGTGTGCCGTCAACGTGTTACATAAGCACGTGTTACACAATATCAGCCGTGCTCTGGTCAACACAGTCACAGGGACGGCCTACTTTACCACAGACATGTGGACAAGTTCTTGTGGACAGGGATGCTACATTTTCCTTATTGCACACTGAATGAGCCTGGTGGAGTCTGGGAAATATCAAGAGACTGGGACATCACACATTTTACCCACACCAAGAATAGCGGTCCCAACTTCCATCAAGGTTTCACTCTCCTCGTACTAGAGAGCCTGTCTTTCCTCTTCATCCTCCTCCGCACTGCTATTCTCTCCATCACTCCCCAGCTGGAAGGTCTGCAGCACTGCCTTGGCGATGCGTCAGCACGCTCTACTGAAGCTCATCTGTTTAGGTGATAAAGCACACAACGCAGACGAGCTGTTGAAAGGAATAAAAGAACAAACCGATCAGTGGCTCTCCTTGCTGAACCTCTTACCAGTTCTGTTTGTGTGCAATAATGCAATAATGGATGTAACTTGGTGGCAGCTTTAAAGCTCGGCAAGCTGGTAAATGTGTTCCATACATGGCCCACGTGCTGAACTTGTTTGTACAGTGTTTTTTAAAAGCATAATTTGACATGCCGGACCTACTTGCCAAGGTATGACGTGTCAGCGCACATTTCAGAAAGTCATCTCAGGCCTTCGGCGGACTAGCTTTTTTTCAGCAGTGCTTTAATTTGCCTCGTCACCGACTAATTTGTGACCTGCCCACATGCTGGAATTTGACTTTTAATAAAAATAATAATAATTTTATTTCTATAGCGCCAACATATTCGGCAGCACTTTACATTTTAGAGGGGACTTGTACTGACAATAAAAGACATTACAGAATAACAATAATCACATAAACAACAGATACCAAGATGAATGAGGGCCCTGCTCGCAAGCTTACAATCTATGAGGAAATAGGGGAGACACGAAAGGTTCATGGTAACAGTTGCTTTCATTGTTCTGACCAGCCATAATGTAATAAATTGGTTGTTCATGTAATGCTGCATGAACCGGTTACCAACCAGTATGTGTAAAAGTAAAGACACAGAGGGCTATTAAAGGCATAAAGCGAGTGAGAACAATATACAACCCCTGGCAAAAATTATGGAATCACTGGCCTTGGAGGATGTTCATTCAGTTGTTTCATTTTGTTTAAAAAAAGCAGATCACAAACATGGCACAAAACTGAAGTCATTTCAAATAGCAACTTTCTGGCTTTAAGAAACATCAAAAGAAATCAAGTACAAAATATGTGTTAGTCAGTAATGGTTATTTTTTTTAACCAAGTATAGGGGAAAAATTATGGAATCACTCAATTCTGAGGGAAAAAAATATGGAATCATGAAAAACAAACAATCAAAAAAACATATCACTAGTATTTTGTTGCACCACCTCTGGCTTTTACAACAGCTTGCAGTCTCTGAGGCATGGACTTAATCAGTGTCAAAGAGTACTCTTCATCAATCTGGCTCCAACTTTCTCTGATTGCTGTTGCCAGATCAGCTTTGCAGGTTGGAGCCTTGTCATGGACCATTTTCTTCAACTTCAACCAAAGATTTTCAATTGGATTGCGATCCGGACTATTTGCAGGCCATGACATTGACCTTATGTGTCTTTTTCAAGGAATGTTTTCACAGCTTTTGCTCTATGGCAGGATGCATTATCATCTTGAAAAATGATTTCATCATCTCCAAACATCCTTTCAATTGATGGGATAAGAAAAGTGTCCAAAATATCAACATAAACTTGTGCATTTATTGAAGATGTAATGACAACCATCTCCCCAGTGCCTTTACCTGACATGCAGCCCCATATCATCATTGACTGTGGAAATTTGCATGTTCTCTTCAGGCAGTCATCTTTATAAATCTCATTGGAACAGCATCAAACAAAAGTTCCAGCATCATCACCTTGCCCAATGCAGATTTGCGATTCATCACTGAATATGACTTTCATCCAGTCATCCACAGTTCACGATTGCTTTTCCTCAGCCCATTGTAACCTTGTTTTTTTCAGTTTAGGTGTTAATGATGGCTTTTGTTTAGCTTTTCTGTATGTAAATCCCATTTCCTTTAGGCAGTTTCTTACAGTTCGGTCACAGACGTTGACTCCAATTTACACCCATTCGTTCCTCATTTGTTTTGTTGTGCATTTCCTGTTTTGGAGACATATTGCTTTAAGTTTCCGGTCTTGACGCTTTGATGTCTTCCTTGGTCTACCAGTATGTTTGCCTTTAACAACCTTCCCATGTTGTTTGTATTTGGTTCAGATTTTAGACACAGCTGACTGTGAACAACCAACATCTTTTGCAACATTGCGTGATGATTTACCCTCTTTTAAGAGTTTTTGATAATCCTCTCCTTTGTTTTTCAATTGACATCTCTCATGCTGGAGCCATGATTCATGTCAGTCCAGTTGGTGCAACAGCTCTCCAAGGTGTGACCACTGATTTTTAGATGCAGACTAACGATCAGATTTAATTTGATGCAGGTGTTAGTTTTGGGAGTGAAAATTTACAGGGTGAGTCCATAATTTTTTCCCTCAGAATTGAGTGATTCCATAATTTTTCCCCATGCTTGGTTAAAAAAAACCCCATTACTAACACATTTTTTTGTTCTTGATTTCTTTTAGTGTTTCTTAAAGCCAAAAAGTTGCCATTTGAAATTACTTCAGTTTTGTGCCATGTTTGTGATCTGCTTTTTTTAAACAAAATTAAACAACTGAATGAACATCCTCCAAGAATGGTGATTCCATAATTTTTGCCAGGGGTTGTACAAGGATTCTGGTTCTGAAGAACATTTTGAATGGACAACACAGGGATAATTAGATAAATGTGTTGAGATGATAGGCGGGCTCTCATATGTTGGCAAGGCTTTGTGAGCTACAGAGAGCAGTGTCTGAATTCCAGCTTCTCAATGCCCGTCAGAGTAACATTCAGCCCCCACACATAACAACTGCCGAGTGGGTGTGGATCGCTGACCAATACGAAGTTCTTCAAAACTTTGAGTACTGCAGCAAAATTGTGAGCACTGATGATACTACTGTCAGTGTAACCATCCCACTGCTCTGTCTATTAAAACGTTCGCTACAGAATCTCAAAGAGGAAGCTTTGAATGCCAAGCAGGTGGCTATGGAGCAAGATTTTACAATGGCAGATACCACACAGCCCAGCCTCACACAATATTCTTAAGCCACATTGGGTGATGACGAGGAACAGGAGGAGGAGGCGGAACACAAGTTTTTTACCTGCACTACAGAGTGGACTCCCAATGTCATATTCATACCTGTCCAGCGTGGAAGGCCTGAAGAGGAGGAGAATGAGGAGGAATAGGAATAGGAGTTTTTGGTCTGCGTTACAGAGGAGACTCCCAATCCCAGCTTTATGCCTGTCCAGCATATAAGGTCTGAAGAGGAGGAGAAGGAGGAGGCTATATGTCATGAGGAGGACAGGATGGTTAGTGTTCCTCCTGGTGAAGACACTGAATGTGTCACTCTTTGTAGTCTGCCACACAGTTTATGTCCAGATGAATTTTCCAAAACCCTTGGGTGAAAGACGTTTTGTCCAAGATGAAATACTGGCTGTGCACCATTCTTTACCCACAGTACAAGGAGAAATTTGCTTCTCTCATGTTGGAAACAGTGGAAGACGTGCTAAAAAGATTACCTTCAGACAACACTGCTGGCAGAGGTAAAGTCTCTTTTCACCCACAAGGATTACATGGGAGTGCCATGTTCACCAGGTGCATCTCAGGGGGGTGGGAAATATCCACCAAGTGGCTCATTTTCATGAGACCATCACATCAGCAAGGGCTATCTGTGGGTGTAACTTTGAAGAGGAGGGAAAAGTGGACCAAGATGGTGAAGGACTACTTAAGTGACCATACCAGCGTCCTTCCTTATTTTTCAGTGCCCTTACACTATTGGTTGTCCAAGATCCACATTTGGCTCAACCTATCCTACACATTGGAGGTGCTGCCATGCCCTGCTGCAATTGTGTTGTCTGAGCAGGTTTTTAGTTTGGCTGGTGCAATCATAACGGATAGGCATGACTCTTATAAAACTGAACAAGGGCTGGATGTCCTCAGACTTTGTAAGCCCTACGGATAACAGCAACGTAATGTAAATGCCGCCCAAATAGGTTTTTAGGGAAGTTTTCGTAACATCCATCCCTTACTATACAAACCCATTTTGTTCATGAAATTACCTCCTCCTCCTCCTGCTTCTGCAACAAGTACTTAGTGGTCATCTATGTTTACCTAATGTGCCTAATATTTTGTACTTTGTGAAAACCTGGCACATTGTGCAATGGTGAAACTTGTACTCCATATCGATTCCCTTGCTGACACACTCCAACAGTGGAGTAATGGAGATTATTGCCCCTGCTACATTGTCACGTAAGATTATCTCTACTCGGACTGCGCCAGTCGCACAACTGCTAGATAAATATACGCTATTTTCTAAACAAATATATTTTTTGGTGGATTTTTTATATCGCCTTTATGAGACATGCCAACAGCAGACTCAGGGAATTTACTAGTAAGTAGTGACGTTTCCGTAGCTCAGCAGGTTTTGCGCCAGTCGCACAACTGCTAGATAAATATTAGCTGTTTAAGCAATAGACAAGGAATATTACTTAGTAATTAGATTTTAAAATGTATGGTTCTATATGCTGGCACTGACGAGTATTATTTTGCATTTAAAAAAAATTAAAAATGTATATGCTGCTACACAGGAATATTATGTAGCTCCCAAAAAAATGGTTTTGTATATGCTGGTACTACCTAATATTATTTTCCTCTACAAGTAGCTTATTTTTATATTTTGGTAGTGAATGAAACCCTCCTTACCTCACCCTAATCCCACAATCTATTCCTAATTTTAAACTATACAACACAATGTAAAATAGCAGAGATCTGCAGCAGGTACTTGCAATGATGAGAACACCCAGCTGCCTGCCTTTCTCTCTCCCTCCTATTAAATCTCTCCCTACTTATATCCCCACCTAGCAAACAAGTAATCTTTTCGCAATTTTCAGCTCTTAAAAAAGCTTTTTTGAAATAATAATGCTCAATGTAACCTCCTATCACTCTCCGTATGCTCCTTTCACTCTCCCTACGCTGAAACTACCCTCTCACTATGCTGTTTCCAGCTGCAATGTGCGCAAGATGGCAGCCTTCAAATATCCCCTAAGTTGCTGTAAGGCCAGGCAATCACTGTAATGCCACATCGAAGATGGCGTCGGCATTACTGTGATTGGCAAGCCAGCCCAGCATGTTCTGTTGTGAATACTCTGGAGGCAACTTCTGAGCTGGAGCTCCCTCCGGTGGTTGCTGAGGGTAATGAACTAATTGCTGAATGGCCTTCAGCTGGCTCTGAATGGTCTGATATAAGTGACCTGAACTCCCTTCAGCCTTGCCGGTAATCAATTGTTCTTCCTGGTTTTGCTTGGAGCTCAGCTTGCATTCCTGCTCTCATTCAGATAAGTGATTTGCTGTTTTTTTTTCCTCTGGTTGGATTTTCCCTGCTGGTTTGCTGCTTGCAGTGGATTTCAGCCTGGTCCCCTTTTGGGGTCTGGCGCTGCAATTGTGCTCATTTTGTATTTGCACTTTTGCTCTGTCCCTTTGTCACTTTTTATTTGCTGAATTGCTGTGTGTTACACCAGAGATCTGATTTATGTGGTAGAGATCGTGTGATCTCAGGTTTTTTTTTTAATCAGAAGTGTTGGTATTTTTGTCAGGGTTTTTTTTTGGGTTGCAGTCAGAATTCTTTCCTATACTTTTCTATCTAGACAGATTGGGCCCCAGCGTTTGCTCATTCTATTTTCTGTCTGTGTCTGTATTTTCTTCTTGTTTAACCGCCATTACATGTTTGGGGGCTTTCTATTTCTTTGTGGGTTCTGCTCCGAGGCAGATAGTTTTCATCTTTCTGCTTTTAGGTGTAGTTATCTCTCCGGCTGTGACGAGGCATCTAGGATCACCGTAGGTACGCTCCACGGCTACTTCTAGTGTGGCGGTTAGTTTAGGGTACTGCAATCCATTAGCTTCCAGCCTCTCTGGTGTATTACCACTTTGCTATTTTTGCAATTTCTCCTCAGCTACCGAAACATAACAATGTTCACTGGCTGCAAAAAAAGAGCCAAAAATGCTGGGCAGGTCACTCATATACACCGAGGCAAATACCTAATTACTTGCCAAGTAACAAATAGCCCGAATACCGTACTATACGTGCGAGTAATGAATAGTGCCGAATATATTAGCTCAACACTAGTTATAATACCAAAGCGAACATTTCTAATACGTGTCCTGTCTTCTCATCATATGGAGCCTCCCAGCAAGTAACACATGTAAGTAATGTATGTACACAGCGACTGTACCAGCAGAATTGTGAGTGCAGCTCTGGGGTATAATACAGGATGTAACTCAGGATTAGTACAGGATCAGTAATGTAATGTATGTACAGTGACTGTACCAGCAAAATTGTGAGTGCAGCTTTGGGGTATAATACAGAATATAACTCAGGATCAGTAATGTAATGT
>VIAB01010202.1:67051-80074 GCA_009801035.1 Oophaga pumilio | reverse complement strand
GACGCAAACCGCGCTTCTGGGGTCACTGCGTTCCCCGCCCTGGTCTTCATTACTTCCATCCCTGGGTATTCACTCCTTAGTGCTACAAGGTATGACAAACTACTAAGTTCCAGTCATTTAAAGCATTTCATGATCAATTTTTTTCATTGTATTGCACATATTTATTAGACCCTTCTAGCCCTTCTTTTACTGGAGCTCATTGGCCATATATAGATCACTGGATCCTTGATTACTCATTGACTCCGTGTTTCTTCTTTTTAATGTCACTAGACTTTGCTATCACTTTCCTCTATTGGGTTTGACATTGGGTTTCAGTTTAAAGGACACTTATAGTTTTGTGGTATAACAATGCAAAAATAGACGGTCACTGGACCCAACATTGATTGATTAATGCTGCATTTTTTGTTATATTATAAAATTTGATTGGATATACCTTGTATTAATTACATTAATAACTCAGCAGCGTCCCCTGTCATATTGCTTTAAGTAAGTTTTAAGATTAACTTCAATAAAGATTATATAGTTAATTTAATGGATCTCTTCCTTGGCCATGTACCTTTTGCTAAACCTTGTGTTGTATTTATGATAGAAAGGTGTAAAGACATGCAGAGTATCGCAGCTTGGATAGAAAGGTGTCAGGACTCGCAGAGCATTGCATCTATGATAGAACGGTGTCAGGACTTGCGGAGCATTGCATCTATGATAGAAAGGTGTCTGGACTCGCAGAGCATTGCATCTATGATAGAACGGTGTCAGGACTCGCAGAGCATTGCATCTATGATAGAAAGGTGTCGACTCGCAGAGCATTGCATCTATGATAGAAAGGTGTCAGGACTCGCGGTGTATTGCATCTATGATAGGTGTCGGGACTCGCAGAGCATTGTATCTATGATAGAAAGGTGTCAGGACTCGCAGAGCATTGCATCTATGATAGAAAGGTGTCAGGACTTGCGGAGCAGTGCATCTAAGATGGAAAGGTATCAGGACTTGCAGAGCATTGCATCTATGATAGAAAGGTGTCGGGACTTGCAGAGCATTGCATCTATGATAGAAAGGTGTCAGGACTTGCGGAGCAGTGCATCTAAGATAGAAAGGTATCAGGACTTGCAGAGCATTGCATCTATGATAGAAAGGTGTCGGGACTCGCAGAGCATTGCATCTATGATAGAAAGGTGTCAGGACTTGCGGAGCAGTGCATCTAAGATAGAAAGGTATCAGGGCTTGCAGAGCATTGCATCTATGATAGAAAGGTGTCGGGACACGCAGAGCATTGCATCTATGATAGAATGGTGTCAGGATTCGCAGAGCATTGCATCTATGATAGAAAGGTGTCAGGACTTAGCATTGCATCTATGATAGAAAGGTGTCAGGACTCTCGGAGCATTGCATACACGATAGAAAGGTGCCGGCACTCGCAGAGCATCGCAACTATGATAGAAAGTTGGTTAACATACCCCCAACAGAAAAGAAAAATTGTGAAGGGGGGGTGTATCAAATAATCAACACCTATATTAATACATACAAAATCAATAAAATGGATGCCTCATGTCAGACTAAAAACGCAGCAATGACAGCTGACCACCGATAATGGGTGTTGTATACAGTTGCCTAGACCTAAGTGGTTCCATACACTACATACGCATGAGCTAAATTCATAATTCACAGTGGAAATTAATAGATGGTAATAAAAACGAGTGCTCCTTGTGCAATCAACAATATCTGATTTTAAAGATGATTAGAGGGAGGCTAGAGAGTATATGCAAAAAAGGGGGGTATAGACAAGTCTCTGTCCCTGTATGTAAATGAACCTGGCTAATTCCTCATAATTCCAACATTCGGGGATGCCCTCGGATGAAGAATCAGCGAGACACGCTTTTGGGGTGGGAAGCGCTGCAATTCTCTGCTTTCCACTGAGGTAAAACTTATTTAGTATGCACCTTTTTCCATGTGGTCCTTGATTTGCTACCACTGGCAATAATTTCGGTTTACATGCACGGAGTCCCTTTATGGGGAATTAGATTCATTAGGGTAGCTGAGACCCCTGAGAACATGATTCAGGTCGGTTTTTACCGACCCCAGTGTTGCGATCAGGGGGTGTGTTGGGGTTAGTGTTGGGATTAGGGCTGTATTAGGGTTGGAGTTAGAATTGGGTTTCCACTGTTTAGGTACATCAGGAGGTCTCCAAACATGATATGGCGCCACCATTGATTCCAGCCAATTTTGTGTTCAAAAAGTCAACGGTGCTCCCTTGCTTCTGAGCCCTGCCATGCTCCGAAACAGTGGCTTTTCCCCACATGTGGTGGGATATCAGCATACTCAGGAGAAATTGCACAACAAATTTTGTGCTCCATTTTCTCCTGATACCCTTGTGAAAATAAAAAAGTTTGGTTCCAAAGTAAATTTTTTGTGAAAAAAGAAAACTACTCTTTTTTTTCCTTCCACATTGCTTTAGTTCTCGTGAAGCACCTGAACAGTTAATAAACTTCTTGAATGTGGTTTTGCACACCTTGAGGGGTGCAGTTTTTAGAATGGTGTCACTTGTGGGTATTGTCTGTCATATTGACCCTCCAAACTTACTTCAAATGTGAGGTGGTCCCTAAAAAAAATGATCTGTAAATTTTATTGGAAAAATGAGAAATCGCTGGTCAAGTTTTAACCCTTATAACGTCTAAGAAATTTTACCACTAACATGAAGTACAATATGTCACGAAAAATCAAACTCAGAATCAGTGGGATCTGTTGAAGCGTTCCAGAGCTAGCTTGGTCATTAAGTACCAAATTGGCTCTGTCACTAAGGGGGTAATAATTTCCACTGTGAATTCCACAGAGCGTCGCAGCTATGATGGAAAAGTGTCAGGATATGCAGACCGTTGCAGCTATGATAGAAAGTTGTCAAGAGAGCATTTCAGCTTCTGCTGCTAACGTCTTGTGGTCATATACAAGCAAAGGTCTGGTAGTGAAGTCCGTGCATTTTATGGGTGAGCGCTTTTTTGTGAACAACCCATGAGTGTCACACATTATTGGCGTTGTAATGCTATGTTTGATCAGACATCGCAGGCTAAATTGGCGTGTATGCCAGGTGGTGAGCACCCTGATAAAACACATATTAAGAAAGGAAGAATATAATAAGCACACACAGGTGCTGCCATGGCATTGAAGTTGTGGCCTTGGCAATATTCATGTTGTTATACGTCGTTCATGTTGGTGTGTGATACGCTTCCGCACTGGCTCGCTCTCGATGTTGATGTCTTCTCTGTATTCACGCCACAAGGAGCAGGAATCTCAACTGTGAGATATCATTCACAGATGTCTGCGCCGGGCCGCAGTGCCTCCTGTTCACACTCGTAATTTGCAGCCAGTGACACTGGCAGGGGACCAGTCCTTATTTTATAGGCAAGGAGATCAGTCTATGCTTATAGAGCATGTGCACAGCAGCTGGGATGTCCTTGTTCGCCTGGTGGTCAGGCCCTTTGAAGTTTTAGGCCATCATGTGAAGGTTTATTGCATGGCTTGGATAGCATTTGTCCTCTAAAATCACTCCAGCCCGCCTCCTCCTAGCCTGGAATGACTGATCACAGGGAGAAATAGATTACATTGAACTTCACAGCAGTGATATGTAAAATAGAGTTCCCCCTTAATTCTAGAGACCTTTTTATATGTGTTTCTCCCTTTAGGATAGTATTAGCTTGCTCTTGGATGCTGTAAGAACCAGGAATGAAGACCTTGCTCAGACTTGGAAGAAATCGGAGCAGTGGGCGACCATCGAGCAGTTGTGCAGTAAGTGCCGCAAGATAAAATGAGTAACTAAATATGGCTAAGTCACATATGATGTATCTATAGGATATGCTATAAACTCTGGATGAGAAAAGGGTTTGTCTTTTTTACCAAAAGAGCCTATCGACATCATTCATTCCCTCCCAATAATTTCTATACACTCCTAATAGCCACTTGACTTGAAATATTCCCGGGACCCTAGTCCAGCGGCCGTGTCAGTAGTACAGATAGTGGGTTCTTGAGCTGTGACCACCACCTAGTTCTGAGAGGACAAAGACTGATGAGAAGAGACTGGAGGCTGAGAAGTGATGACAGCAGAAAGTAAAGGAATTTTTTGCGGCTCTGAACAAATCGATGAACAAGACAATTGCCATTGGTATAGATGCTGCAAATATCTGTCACACATTTGTTGCTCATTATATAATGTATTATTAGAGCTCGCATGCTCATGACAGCCATCACTGGGACTTAAGGGGCCACACTTGCTTCAAAATATATGCTGGTCTCCATTTCTTATCCATGCACATGTTTCCAGTTTTTATGAATAAAGTATTGTCTCTTTCCTTTAGGCACGGTTGGGGTACAACCATCAGAGCTTCAAGATTACGGAGCCATCGGGGGATCCACGCATGTTGCCTCATCAACGTCGATGTGGTCCTGTCAACACTGCACCTTCATGAACCAGGCTGGGACAGACCAGTGCGAGATGTGCCGCCTGCCCCGGACCTAGAATCGGCGCACAGACCTTGGGGCTAGCAAGAAAGCACTATCAAGAGCTGATCTTAGGCGAGCCCCACCCTACAATGTTCCTTTGTAGGGCTGTGTGAAGGAGACGTCTTAAGTTTGTCCATTCTCCAAGGGTAGTATGTAGGGGTGCAGAGCTTACGAGCCCACCAGCCACAACCAAAGCCCGGCCCATAAAGTATGGGAGGGGGGTTGGGTTGATAAGATGTTGTCTTGCTCCTTGCTTTGCCTCCTGGATCATCTGCCAGTTCTACAGCTTGGGCTGGCACCTCTGAGCTTTCCTGCATATCTTCTTACACATTCACCTCCTTGATTGAAATGGAGCCTAGTTAAAGAGGTCATGTTTTGATGATTATTACTTTACCAAAAGGCGGCTCTTGCACCCGTCCCATTCTCTGCATCTGTTGGCACGCCGTCAGTTTACTTTTCATGCTGGCAACATCTGGATTGGCAACAAGCAAATCCCTACATCGGAGAAATTATTGTCTTTTATCCACCATGACCGCGATCCGCAAGTATTACTTTAAATGCTAACGACCTTAGATTAAAGACAGGCTTTTGGGTGGACTTCATGTTATTGGTACTTGTTATTTATCTTAAAGGGAAATGCTTATGTAGATCAGAAAAGCTTGGGGGAAAAAAAAACACAAAAAAAACTCCAGTTCTGCACAGTGTACCCGTATTTATTTCTGTGCCAGCCTCTCGATCATAGCAGGGCGCCCAGAACAATTTATGGTGTGAGGAAGAAGAAGTCCAATTAACTGTCCATCACTTGGACCAATAGATGGTACTACTGTAAATCAGTGGGGAAGGGGCTGTCTGAGGGTCTTTAATTTGCTGCAGCAGGAAGAAGCCCTCAGACGTCTTCTCTTGCTCTCACACCTCTTCAGTTGATTGACAGGTCTCCCATGTGGAGAGACCTGTCAATCAACTAGAGGGGGTTGGGGAGAAGCCGGCCAGGGGCTGCACCTGACTAGTCAGATCTCTACCTATAATACAACATTCTCTTGCCATTAGCCAAAGGTGGTGGTGGTGGAGAACTTTTTACATTTTTATTTCCAGAAACGGTGCCACATAGTCAGCAGGCGATGGCTGGTATTGCATTAGTCAAGCAAATGGGGTTGAGTTGCAATATCTCAAACCACCCAAGAGTGGTGCTGTTTCTAGGAAGGGAAAATAGTAGCCCATCCCCCCATTGTCTAAACTTATGCAACCCCTGACCTTTTTAACCTTAATAAGTAGAATCTGTACCCAAACTAGGTGACTTATAAGACAGTAGCAATCCCTGCATGACATTTTATTAAATTAGCTTTTTATAAGGTCTACCAAAGCCCCTTTAACTTGAGGAGATTAAGCAAAATGTTGACGTATAAATCCTGCCGATGTGGCAGATGAGTAGAAAGAACGGCGGGGTCCGCTTCGCTGGCACCAGGCGGTTGCAGTAAATCCTCTTCATGTATAATAGATTTCCATATCCCAATAGCGTTGTATATAATGGATACAGTAAGACAAGCCTCTCAGGGCCACACCGGACAGTATATTTAGATACGGAGTTAAAAAACCCATATATCAGTGCGTCTGACCCACAGCGATTACAGAAGTTTGCAGAGTGCCTTATTAGTACTGCCCTAATGGGTTTACCATTAGCCCGCTCATTTCTTTAGGTGGGAGGAGGATATTTTTTTTTCTTAGGCATATATATATATTATAAAAGAGGAAAAGTTTCTGCTTCTTAAAGAGGTCCTATCACTATATTGTATGAGAATCTGATTAATAAGGCAGCAGGGGGCGTGGCTAGAGTACAGGCAGGGATGTGTTGCCTAGCAACCTCATTTCCCTGGGTTCCGTACTAATCAGATTTCTGTGAGGATGCATGTATCTGACCGTAGTGGCTGCCGCTGCTGCAAACTTTTACCATTAAAAGCTGCCAAGTGTTCCACGTGGAACGTATTACTCATCTGACTACTTGTTTCCACTAGAAAAAGGAGAGTCATATGCTAAACTTCATATGCTAAGCTTAATGGCAGATGTGTGAACAGAGCAGAGGAGAGGAATGGCTGATACCTTACTACCATTTTTTGCATGGCACCTTCTGTAGCATTGGATGTTGCCAAAATGACATCCCTCCTCTGAGCTAAAGAGGATCACCTCATATATGAGAAGGACTGACGGCTGACAGATTGACCTCTTGGTATACGGAGCAAAAGGTGTAGTCTGGTTGCTATGGACAGAACTCTTAAGGGCTAGTCTCACCAAGGCAGCCCCTGTAAATTTCAGATTAGAACTCGGGACCCCTATCTATGAGCCAGGAGGGAAAGACACTTATAGTATGGATATTGCTTTGGAGGACATAAAGGGAACCTGTTGCACTGAAAATGGTATCTGATCTGCAGGTATTGTGATATAGAGCTGGAGGAAGTGATCAGGTTTATAGGAAAAATGTAAGTAAAAGTTGCAATTTATTTATTGAATTCCATGTTTGCAAATGAGTCCAGTGGGCGGTCCAATTCAGTCAATCAGTGAGTGGGACCGCCCACTGGACTCTTGCATAAAAACAGCAGGGTTTCAATGAATAGAATACTGAATTCTTACTGAATTTTTTCCAGCAAACGAATATATAATTCTTCTCAGCTTTTCCGCTACATCGGGCTGTACGCAGATCTGATTGAATGATGTCAGGTTCCCTTTAAACTGTCTTGACTACTCATCTTGTGTCAGTTCCTATATGAAAGAGGCTGACTGATGAGCCCAACCTGCTTTGAAAGGGTCCATACAGTATGCATGATGAGCGTTGACCCTCTCCTGATTTTGTTCTTTGATACTGAATGAGGTTGAGCTGCCGTACCCAACGCAACCCAAAGAGGAGGCTAGCACCGCTTCAAAGGAAAATAAAATCACAAAGGGCACGAGTTCTACACACTTTCTCATATATTTCCTGTAGGCTGTACCATACCAAAGGGAATCCTTCACATTGCTCTAGCCCTAACGTGTAAGAAAGGTCTCTAGACCCCCAAAAATTATCAGCTCTACCTTCAGTAAGTGTTCTGTTTCCCTGCAGCGCCACCACAGGAGAGATTAAGTATTACACAGTTGCTAATCAAATCAATTGGATTTGCCTTTGTAAAGCAGAACCGGATAGGTTGTCCACAGTGAGAAACACTTATATACTTGCTCTCAATTGTGGTCAAATGATAAGGATCCCTTCATTAATTTTGTGGTTGGATATTGAAAAAGGGGTTTGACAAATAGTGCTGCCAAATACTTCCTGCAGATTAGTCCACATATCAGAACTTACAGTGGAAAACCCCATATACATAAAGGTCCACTTCCAACCAATAATAGGGAATCCCTTACCCTACCAAGTTAGAGTCCAGCTGCCTCCCAAATGGCTCTGTTTCTACCCTAACCACAGTCTTTGTGTTTTCGATGGGTCAAGAGAGAACATGAATGCTTCAATCACCAAGGGCCAGCCAGGAATGACGGTCTGTGTGGTGGGGCATCTTATATAGACCCTAATACTATGGGCTATATCTCATGACAAGTGCCTTTTTAAGAAGGTCCCTTATTTCCATCAATAGCGTTGTGATTAATGATGTAACAATATCTGCCTGGATTTTCTTCTTTGGCCATCTAAAGTGTGGCAAAGTCTCTCTGATCGGTCCACTAATAGACACAGGTCCATGGTGTAGTAGAAGGTATTTTGGTTCCTTCTGTGAGAAGGACAACCAGGTCCCACCTGTGGTTTGCCGTGAGTACGCCGGAGCGCTTTTGAAGTGTAGTGCCGCTTCACCTCTCCGATTTCTTTTATTCTCTTCTCATGGTGTACTTTCCCGCTGGGGCTTACAAGAGTGTGGGACACCAGACGTCAGACAGGGTTGTGTGTATTTTAGCACTGTTGAATTGAAATAAATGCTTGACGAATAGCCACCGTTGTCTTTGTATTATTTTTATAAGTCCTCCCCCCAAGTTCATTAGTCTCCTCTGCAATTGAGGAGTGTTGGCATCTAAGGAGCCTTCACTATTAGTGATGAGTGAACGTACTCGGATAAGGTGTTATATGAGCATGCGCATGTGCTAACCAAGTGTCTTCGGCGTGCTCGAAAAATATGTTTTAGTCCCCGTGACTTCATGTCTCACGGCTTTTCAACAGCCACAACACATGCAGGATTGCCTGTTTGTTAGGCCATCCCTGCATGTGTTGCTGCTGTCGGGACTCTATTTTTCGAGCACTCCGTTAACACCTTATCCGAGCACCTTTGGTCATCACTATGATGGGACAGTGTTTGTGCCTGTTGTAAAAATAAAAAAAAATGTTCAAGCCCTTTTGGTCCTGGGGACAAATTTTCCCAACTGAGTTCTTTGGAAATGCCACTGACTTTTGTAGTTCCTAATGGCTAATAACTTTTATAGCCATATCCACATACTCCCTGGAAGCCAGCGATTCAACTCTTACAGTAGTGCAGTTGTAATGTATAATATTTTATAATAACATGGGACATCAAATATTAAAAGGGTCCTCCAACACTACATTATTAGTTGCCGGTCCTTAGGAAAGTCCCATCAATATCAGGTCGGTGAGTGCTCAACTCAACATTTAGGGGAATGCGGATTAGCTGTATTACCATTTATTAAAGGGTTGTCCAGGCTTGGGGCTCAAGTGTACAGTCACACTATGTGAATTCAAACTTTGGGATCCGCACATTGTGCGCTGTCAGGATTCTCCAGCGCCAGGAGTGGGCGGTCATGTGATTGCATACTTCTGGCTACATTCTGACTAGACGTGTCTGGCTTTGCTCCATTCACTTATATTGAGCAAAGCCGCACACGTCTAGTCAGCACGTGATCGCATTCTTGCGGTCAATGAAGAAACCTGACAGTGTGCCCTCTACACTCTGTGAGGATTCACAAGCCTGCAGTCACATTAAGTGAATGGAAACTTGAACCCCAAGCCTGGAAATCACTTTAATATTAGGTAAAAATTTATTTATTCCTGTTTCTCTAAGGTGCTTATTAAAAATCCAGACTGAGCATCCATCTACCTATTTATCATTCTGTGCAGAAAACGCTATATTGTGCTATTGATCAGTAACAGCAGCGTAATGCCTGGTAAATAATAAGCTGTCTCTCCAAGGAGCCTTCAATCAGATGATCGGCAGGTTGTGGACAGTTGGACCCCCAGGACTAGAAAAACAGAAAATGTGCCATCCACCTGCCACTGGTTGTAAGTGGTATTGCGACTCTATACCATTAAAGTGACTAGAACTGAACTGGGAACTAAAGTACATTTGCTCCAAAAATTAGTCGCAATTGAAGCAGCCAGAAACATTTGAAAACCTCAACTCCTACCCATAATGATAAACATGATAAAAAAAATTATAAAAGGCGCAAAACAGGAGAAAAATGCCAAAAACTGGATTATAAATGGTGCAAATGCAATAATGTCTCTGGACCTATTTTTTTTTTTTATAATCCCGCATGAGCCCTTTATTTTTATTATCATTGCACAATTAGTGGCTTGTAAACCTCAGCAATTCTCTCCACTGCCATAGCTTCCTGGCAGTTTACTGGATAATAAGCCCATTGCTCCATGTTTATCTTCTGTCATACAGGAATGGTTTCCAGATCTCCAAGTCTCAAATCCCATAAGATTTCATGTAAAGCCGTGCTAGCCCCCTCAGATCTGCATGAAATCCAGCGCTTGTCTTGAATAAATTGCCTGCATTGGATATAATATCAAAGAAAAAAAAACAGCAATTTGCCCGCCTGTCACTCCTTATTGCCCCTGCCATGTGATTCTTGGAGGGGCAATAAGGAGAGGGAGAGCCCTCTCTGAGGACCACCATCTATTGGCTGTAGTTGCTCCAGAGAGCATCTCTCTTTGGAACACCAAGCATTTGTGCATTGATTACATTGAAACATTAAGAAATAAAATCTAGGATGTGGATTTTGCCCCCCTCTTCCTTTGGTCAGTCAAGGTTGTCTAGGGAAAAATAGTAGCGGTCTTCCAAAAACAGCGCCACCCCTGCCCACAGGTTCTATGCGGTATTGCAGAACTCATTCACTAAGTGCCGAGTATAGCATTCAGGACAGGAGTGAGATCATTTCTACAAGAAAGCAGCTTTGTTTTTCTATAATCTTGGATAATTACCACCACATCAATTCCCGGATTCTGCTCCTAATTATCCGTAACTAGTAAGAGCGAAAGGCTGGATCTCCTACAAGAAAGGGAGGAGATCTGGAGGAGCCCAATGTGGGCGAGGACTATAAACTGTGCGGACTGGAGGAAGTCTGGAGGGTCCAAGGCCAGGGAAGGTGGAAGGACACGTGTGGGGAACGACGCAGCAGGTATGAGCACCAGATGGAGATATGCTCCCAGCACGGACTGGCTTTACTCTTCGCAGTATACTGGGAATCGGCTAAGGAATCCTTCATAACCGAGAAAAAAAAAGTTACATAAGAGTCTAGCTGTTTTTCAGATAAAGCATAGTGATGTAGCAGAGCTGAACACGTCATTAACCGTTGTCACACTTTTAGCTCTGCTACATCTGTAACGCGGGAATTCTGCGCTGGATCCCAGTATAGCACAATGTGACTGGAGAATAGAATTTCCTGCTGGTTAAGTATTTCCGTATGTCCTAGTAGTCAGATCATGTTGGGTTTTATGTATAGGTTATAATAAAATTGTATTTTGTTCATCTTGGGGGTTGTAGTGTTCGAATCATATTATAGACCTACATTATGATCATGTCGAGTTCTTGGGTCCTGTTGGGAGTTGTAGTGCTTGTACAGAGTATAATAGAACTGTATTATGGTCATGTCCAGTGGTCAGTACACATTAGGGGTTGTAGTATTATTTGTATGCAGTATAATAGAACTGTGGAGAGTACTAGTTTTTGATGTACCAAATATAATAGACTTGTATTATGGTCATGTTGGGGGTTGTAGTGTTCCCTGAGTAGGCAATAACAGAATTTGTATTAAGGGCATATTAGGGGTGGAAGTGTACACTGTATGACCTATAATAGAATTGTATTGTGGTCATATTGGGCTTGTAGTATTCTATAAATGTGTATATAGTGATAGCATTTAGCTCTTTCCTAGTGGTTGATCATGTTGGGAGTTGTAGTGTTCCCTGTATAGTTGGTAAGTGAATTGTATTGAGGTCCTGTCCAGTGCTCGGCCGCCATTTTTGGAGTAGTTTCTTGTGTACCTCCTGTCATGTGTGGTGGTGGTAACGAGAAGAACCAGCACAATAATGGGGCTTCATATTGTTTTCCGTGCTTGGTCCTCCTCTCCTCTATTCACCCCCCATGTCTTACCTCTTATAATGTTACATAAGAAACATACTAGTCTCATGACTTCATCTTATGTCCTAATTCTTGCTTCTTGGAGGGGGTATGTGTCCATCTGTTTATAGGAAATCGTTCTGTACATAGCGTGACTAGGAAAATGCAGGAAGGAGATTTGAGAATGTTCTGAATGCTTTCATCGTCCCGAGAACAGATGGGTTTTATCAGATACGGTTCCCTCTCCATCATACTCTCTCCATGCTCTTCAGGATCCACACAGGTGGATCTAGCCTCAAAATGTTCAATAAAAGGGATAGACAAAAGCTGAAGGAGAACTAGAAGTCCCAGGAAAACTTGGCTTGGTTGACCTAGAAATTGCACAACATTCAGAAACTTCATAGTCATATCCTCCAAGACTCCCACCAGTCGTCTTTACCAAGAAGATCTTCAAAAGCCAAGACCACGAATCTGGACACCATATTTTAGTACTTGTTCCAGAAGCATTATTCATCTAAGTGGTGGACCCACCATGACCAAGTGATGCTTCTTCATCTGCACCAACTCATTTTAGGTCAGTCCACAAAATATAACCTCTATTCTTGTCCCTACAGCCTCTGGACCAACCATGGAGAAGATCCTGCTATGTCTGTTGTTGATCTTCACAATAGGCTTGGCCTCTAAGCAAAAGCGAGAGCCATTAGAGTGGGACTACCGATCAGAAGGTGAGATGTGGGACTACCACAGTGATTAGTGATGGTGGGACTCTGGTGGGGGTCAGTCAGAGGAATATATGATGGACCACTCTGTGCTTGTTTAAATTCATGGAAAATTGTTTTGGAGAAAGTTATCCCCTATACATAGAATGGGAGACCTCAGCGATCCTGAGATTGAGGCTTTGCAGTCCAGACCTGAATGAAGCGGAGATGTCACTGCTCCGCCTTCGCTCCATTCATAATCAATGGGACTGCCAGAAGTGTACAGCTCTAGGCTTTCTCCAACAGTCACGTAGACAATGAAGAGCGCTGATCTCTCAATTGCTGTTGGATCCCCGGAAATGACCATAGGATGATAGGGAATAACTTGTGTTTTTTTGTTATTTGGTAGCGGCTGTGCCAGGACCTGCAGGTCAGTGCCATTCACCTAAATGAACTTGCAGTATCAGACACAGCTTCATATAAATGTATAGCACTGTGACTGGTAAAAAAAAAAAAAAAAA
>VIAB01010202.1:26498-42209 GCA_009801035.1 Oophaga pumilio | reverse complement strand
AAAATGGGGTGACAGATTCCCTTTAAATGTATTGTTGCCTTGTGCAATTATTTTAGACAACCAATTTAATTCAGACTTTTCATGATTTTTTTTGTTTTTATTTTTTATTATGGGAGCTTGAATCTTAAGTTACAGACTTAGAGAAAGATTTCTCCTTTTTGTGTTTCTGCAGTGCATTCAATACATTTTCCCAATTATAAGATGTCTGCATGACTGTGATACAGGAGGACATTAGTGATCTCACTAAGTAAATTTCCATTTCATTTTCTTAGACTGCTGTGATCCCCCCACGCTGTTTAAATAGCTGTTGTTTCATCGTTCGCTTGCCAGCTATCTCAGACGTCTCTCTTACACAGGAGCGCTCGCTCTGCCAGCGGCTTATCTGCTAGAGAAAAAGAAGCATCCGCAGTCTGAAATCAGACATGACGGATCCTTAGTTCCCACATCATTACCTATCTTGGGTCCTAATACGCATCAGACTTTCGTCCGAACCCACTGATTTATATGTTAATCTAGTGTGTATGGGGATGGTAAGTCTCCTGTGTAGGAGAAGGGTTAACCATTCTTAGTTCATGTCCTGCTGTCATGACTAATGAAGTTTACTTACTAGAAAAGTGACCCTTAATGGCTTCTGATTTTCCTTGTAACATTTGTTTTTAATGATGTCCTGTTTGTGATCTTGCTGAACTGCATTGCATTTTTTAATTTCAGATTATTGAGGAAACCAAACTCCACCATGGATAAAGGAGACATGACCATATACCAGATAGGCTCCGCGTTTGGCCTTCTTCTAGATCCATCTCTCTGCTCCTTCACCATGGCCAGTAAGTTCCTTATTGTTGCAGTAGCTCAGCTGGAAAAATTGAAGATCAGAGTTTATCCTTGGGAATCACCAAACCTTAAGGACTCCTTAACAATACCATCTAGAGAAGTAGAGTTTTCCCCCAGATATGGTGTGAGCAGCGGTGATCTGCAGCCGGTCCTCTGCTGTGTTTCTTTGTGGAAAGATAAAGCAATAAGAGCTGATGCTCCATGTGACTTAGCACTGGACGCTGCTTTATTCACAAAGCTTTTTGGCATTGATGTTGGTTTGCTTGAATCTCCCATCATTCTCTGTGGATTCCCAGATGGTCAGGTAGTTTGCTTTCCATTGAAGAGCACTGGTGTACATCCATCTACAAATCAAAATGCTGCTCAAGGAGGCTCAAAGCTTCTTTATCATTTGGAGCAACCTGTGGTTTCTATTGGTGCCATAAGTATGGACCCTGATACGGAGCAGCCGTCTGCAGAAAACAGAGCCTGCGACTGTTTACTAGTTGTTGGCCAGAAGGGTCTTGTAGTGTTCGTGACGGGTGGTGAAAATCCAGATGCCATTTCCTGTACCTACAAGGATCATACATTACTCGCCCCTGTGAGCTGCACTTTCTACTCCACGTCTGGTGTCTTTTGCTGCACAGCGAGCGATCTCATCTACGTAACCTTATGTCATCCGGAGAAGAAAGCAGCAACCCGCACTACATGCATCACCGTGTCATCCCTCCGTCACAATATACCCATGATAGCAGCGTTATCGCAGATGTCCTCCTTGGATGGTGAGTTAAGAGAAAAATTCTGTTTTCAGTAAAATCTTCACTAAGTTACTTTGCATACCTTACTTGTATGTTGCGAAGAGGAATTACTATGAGGGTATCTTAAGCTTCAGATAAATTTACATCCGGTTCACTCTTATCTGTGCCGTGCAATCGTGGATGTGGATTGTGAGAACACATGTAATGGTTCGTGTATGTGGAGTCTTAGTACTAGTGCATGACTATGGGGCAGTTTTATCATCCGCTGACAGATATTTGCAGAGAATATGACTGCAGAATTAGGTGAGCATTTGTTGCAAGTTGCTTTTTTTACATTTGATGCGTTAGTTGTAACTTGGCCTTCTTATATTGATGACCTATCCTCAGGACAGGCAATCCGTATCAGATTGTTGGTCTGGCACTTCTACCGATCAACTGTTTTCAACTCTGTTGCTACCTGATGTAAAGAGTGATTAGAGCTAGAATAGCGCGTCTTCTTAAAATAGCCGATCTGCTGTGTGAGCCAGACTACATTAAGGCTGTCTAAATAATGTATTTTCTTTTTTTTTTTTTTTTTTTTTTTTTGAAAGATACTCAGCTGATTGCTTTGTCTAAGAAGGGACGTCTTATGATTTGTAAGTTAAATCAGAAAGAAACCAAAGATCATCAGCATGGATTGAACACAGGGCAGAGGATCAAAGAGCTGTTGTCTGGAATTGGCTCAGTATCTGAAAGGTGCGGGTGGGGGTTTGCATGAATATTTAGTACCTTGTAGTTAATCTTAGGCTGATTTCACATGTCTGCCATATATTGTCCAATGCAAACCAGCCACATATCTCATGACCTAAAGTCGACTGCCTGATATACACCGGCTCGGACATCACTGTCTCCGTCATCACAGTCTGTGTTTGTGGGATCTGTGAAAACCTTTATCAGGCTGCAGCACATTGCTATCTGCGTCAGTACTAAAAGCAATGAATGGAGCAATAGAACACCCACATGACTTCCACAACAGAGGCTTGATACCTCAGTGTGGTGACTGGTGGGGGTCTTCAACCATCATACATTAATCACATGTCCTGTGCAGACTTTATTCATTGTTGGCATTCCCAAATGGCCAGCCGTAGACTAATCTTAGATACACCACCAACTAATAAAGAACCAGAGCACTTCAGAAAATACTGCAATGAAAGGGACATAATAAATAAATGCAGATTCTCATCGTGTAGAATTGAATCTAAGGCCACAGTAGTGACCATTCTGCCACCTGCTGCATGTAAGGTGTACTGCACAGTCTTCTATAACTATGGAAGCATTGAAACTCCCTAGTAAAGTGGCATCTGTGCAAGCAGGTAATTTTAGTGGGAGTGGATTATCTTTTTGTATCACAGCCGCCTGCAATTCAGAATACATCTAATTAGCAGATCACAGAGCACGTCTCTCTAATGCAACAATGTAGTTTGTATTTTTATTTTTACAGTATATCCAGTGTCACGCTGGTTTTCCCTCTTCTTTTTGGCATGCTTCACATCATGACTAAAGGGTATGCTACACTAAACAGCGTCGCTAACGAGATCGCTAAAATACGTCACTATTTAGCGATCTCGTTCGTGACGCTATTGTGTGTGGCATGTAGCAACGACGTGGCCCCTGCTGTGATCTCGCTGATCGTTCACTAGAGTTCTGGACCGTATTTAGATCGTTGGCGTCCCGCTGGTAAGCCTATATCGCTGTGTCTGGCACCTTTTGTGAACGATGTGCGCTGTTTTTTACATCACAATGACCGTTAAAGTCGTTAATGAGATTGCTAACCGCTTATGCGTCGTTAACGAGATCGCTAAGTGTGGCAGCTACTAGCGACATTAAAACGATCACAAAAACGATCGCATTAGTATGCGTCGTTATTGTGATCGTTAGCGGGAGCGTTTAGTGTGGCAGTACCTTAAGGCCGTGTTTCCATGAATCCCTTTCCGGCTTTTATTTTTCTCTCCAGTTCTGCTACAAAAACTCCAAAGGGCAGCAACTGATCCGATAGTTTTCTATGGCAATGTTCACATTGCCATGTGCATTGGTTGTCACTGTGTTTTTCGATCTTGTTCTATGTTTTTGCAAGAAAAACTGGAGGGAAAAAAAACCTGATGATAACTGATGCAGTTTTGACATTTGTTGTGATGCAAGAAAACTGATTCTGATTCGGTGGACAAATGGAAACACCCAGCCTAAGGATATTTAGCTGAACAAGTCTTCTCTAAAAAGGAAAATCCTCTATTTTAGGGTAGTTTCCCCATCATCCGTGTAGGGTAGGGGGGTCTTTGATGGAGTTACACCATGTCTGAAGGCTTGTTAAAGGGTTTGACAGTTATTTATAGGGTAGCTACCTCCAAAAATTGCCACTAAAGAACCTACTTTCCCTCTCTGGGAGAGAACTAATATGTATACTTTTGTTTTTTTTCTCAAGCACTGCCTGGCATCTAAGTCTTCATATACCAGCTAATGGTCTCTGGAAGATGCCATACCCTGTTGGACTATTTCATATAAATGTTCACAATCTTCAACTTTTTTTTTTTTTTTTGAAGCCTCTTCTCTAGTTGATCTAGAGAAGGGCAGCCCTCATTATTGGGAGCTAAGACCAAGTTATCACAGGGAAAAAATAAATCCTTTCTTATTCCACAAGCTTCATACCAAGTCACTTGAATGGGAGATAAAGTGCAGTAATCGGTAGCGGGCTCTAAGCAATGTGCAGAGCTGCTGTGGCTTGCCCCATACCACGCTTAGATCCAGCCGCTGCCAGGTAGAAGTTCAGCTGATCGGTGGAGATTTCAGGTGTGGGACTCCCACATATCTGAAATACTATGGATACGTCATCAGATGCAAAGTCTCAGACAACTCTCACAGTTGTAGCTCTAGTATAAAGATGTCTGCATTTACCCTTTTTCCATCCTATCATCCTACTGAACACATTTTTTTTTTCATTCTTTAGATTATCTACATTGAAGAAGGTGGCCAATGAGAAAAGCAGGTCCTTAGCGAAGCTTAACCAGGCAATGTCCTTTAGCCGAGAGTTGCTTTACGGACAGTCAGAGACTTCTCCAGTCAGATGTGTGATCAGGATGTCATGGACCAATGTGCTTCAGAAATCTTATGTGATTACATGCTGCAGTCTGGAAAACAAGAGTGGCTACACGTTGGAGCACGGCTGGACCTTGTGTGTCCTCATAAGTACAAAGCCAATCACATCTTATTCCTTTCCTGTTTTGTTGCTAAAACCTGGAGAGCTGCAGGAATTTGCTTTTCCTTTATATGGACAGGAACTGAGCAGCGTGATTTTTCCTATTACAATATCGTGCTCCTTATTCTACAGTTTAAAGGTATTTGCTGCAGACTGTGTTACGCCTCCAGAGATGGACGTGTTTTCATCACACAAACATGGAGTCTGCATACCTGTACAGGATCACATCGTTGACATATTGCAGTGCCTGCGTCTTACCCCTTTGGCTGCCCATTGCTTTGGTTTGTCACACGCTTTTCTGGAGGATGCCGTTCAAGATATTTGGAAATCCGCGTATGTAAGTGACACACGATGGACACCTCCTTTGTCCGTTTCTAACCAGGGACTTGATTATACAGCGCCTCTGAAAGCTTCAGTCCGATTGTCGGTTGCGTTGTTGACTCGTACCTTACAGAATGACAAATCTGGTGAGTTATTTCTGTGTATTACATCTGTATCGCACATATTTAGTCTTGTATATGGAACATGGGGGCTCAGCAGTTGGCATCGGTACTGGGTTCTTGGGTTCACATCACATGGACTTTGGATGTTTGATGAGTCTAATGGCGCTACATTTTTCACTCAAACAGGCTGATAGTTTTATTGACTTCCTTTGAAATTGGGCCTGGTGTTCATAGACAGGAAATTTAGATTACAAGAAGAAAAAAAATCTTGAGATACTCTGCTCCTTCTCCATGTTTGGCTTGACATATTCCCAGCTGTAATTAATTTCTTGTCTGTAATGAAAAATATGTTTATATAATTCTATCACACTTTTCTAGTCTGTATTATTACAGTACTGTATCCCATACCACTAAAGGAGACCTTATAATTTAGACGTACAGTAACTTGAAAAAGTATTCATACCCCGTGAACTTTTCCACATTTTTTTCACGTCACACCCACAAAATTAAATGTATTTTATTGGAATTGTATATGATATACCAACACAAAGTAGCAAGTATTTGTGACGTGTACAGGAAATAATACATGGGTTTTCTAAATATGTTAAAAATATAAATCTGAAAATTGTAACTTGCATTTGTATTTATACTCTCTTAGTTAATACTTTTGTAATGGGTTTTCTAAATATGTTAAAAATATAAATCTGAAAATTGTAACTTGCATTTGTATTTATACCCCCTTTTAGTCAATACTTTTGTAGGACCACCTTTTGCTGCAATTAGTCCTGCAAGTCTTTTGGGGTCTGTCTCTATCAGCTTTGCACATCTAAAGTTGACTTTTTTTTCCCTTCTTTGCACACTTGCTCTCTCTCAGTGAGATTGGGCGGAGGTGTCTGTTAACAGCAATTTCTTTATCACTTCATTGGGGGACACTGTCGCTAGGAGGCTGACACTAGGCAAAAAAAGGAAAATAGCTCCTCCCCAGCAGTATACACCCACAGACAGACACCATGTATCTCGGTTTAAGCTTAGTGTCTGTAGGAGGCGGACCTGGATCAGTTCCCCGATCTGCAGTTTTGTCCTTTTAAAGTTCCCTGTTGTGTTTTATGAACCTTTTTTCCTTTGTCTTTCAAACTCCTCTTCAGGGTAACAGGTGTAATTTCTCACCCTGTTTTCCCACATTTATGTGACCTAGAGAGCAGGAAAAGCACCTCTCTTCCCCAGTCCAGGCCTAAACGTCCTTTCAATAGGAAGAGGTCACTTCATTTTCGTTCCTTTCAGCCCTTCTCTTCTTCAGGGACTTCCTCTCAACATGGCTGCTCTTCCGCCCAAGGGGAAAGGAAGAATCCGTCCTTCAAACCTGCATCCCACCGGCAGGCAACAGGTCACTCCCTCCAAACCCTCTGGGTCCTGCACCAACAGGTTCTCCTCAACATGTCGGGTCACCCCCACCCGGAAATCTCTCCAGGGTGGGAAGCCGGCTTCTTCTCTTCCGGGACGATTGATTGTCGGTGGTCGACGATGCCTGGGTCAGAGAGATAGTTACATCCGGTTACAAAATCGACTTTTCTTTCTCCCCAGGAAGACATTTCTTTCTCTCTCGCCCGCCCCAGGTGTTCTTCAGGCCGTCTCTTCCCTACTACGCACAGGAGTAATCGTACCTGTTCCCCGGAACGAACAGTTTTCAGGGTTCTACTTCAATCTTTTCGTAGTTCTGAAGAAAGACGGAGGATCTCTTTGATTTTGAACCGTAATGTTTGGATCTGTCATTTCAGAATGGAGTCCCTATGTTCGGTAATCGCCTCCATGAAACTGGGGGAATTTCTCTCCTCTGTAGACATTCAGGATGATTATGTTCACATTCCTGTTTGTGTTCAGCATCAGAGATTCCTACGATTTGTGATCCAGGAGGACCATCATCGGTTCACGGTCCTTCCTTTTGGCCTGGCCTTTGCCCCCAGAGTATTCACGATGGTTATGGCAGCAATCATGGCCATCCTTCGCTCCAAGGGGATTCTCATAATCCCTTACTTGGACGTTCTTTTGATCAAGGGGCCGTCCCGCCGGGACTGCTACCTGAGTTTTCAGATCACCTTGGACATTCTGGCCCGTCTCGACTGGATTGTCAACAGAGAGAAGTCCTCCCTGATCCAAGCTCATCACCTGGTGTTTCTGGGAAGGAGGTTCGACACGGCACAAGCCCGTGTCTCCCTTCCAAAGTAGAAGTTCTTATCCCTCTGCCAAGGGATCCGCACTCTAAAGCGACCAGCTCCTCTCCCCTTATGGTCCTGCATGAGAGTTCAGGGGAAGATGATTGCTGCCATGGAGGCAGTCACCTTTGCCCAGTTCCATACCCGCCCCCTCAGCTGGCCCTCTTGTCTGCTTGGGACAAGAGGACCGCTTCCCTGGACCGGCCCATTCTACTGCCTCTCAAGTTGAGGCAGTCACTGATCTGGTGGACACTATCAGCGTCAGTCCTACAAGGGAAATCCTTCCTTCCTCTCCGGTGGCTGGTCATCACCACCAACGCCAGTCTCTTCGGTTGGGGAGCGGTTTTTCTTCATCGCACAGCGCAGGGTCGCTGGAATGCCCAAGAAGCTGCTCTCCCCAATGTCCCCATCAATCTCCTGGAGATCACGGCAATTTTTCTTGCCCTTCGCCGCTTGCCATCCTTTCTCGCAGGCCAGCCGGTCCACATACAATCGGACAATGCCACTGCTATGGCTTACTTAAACCATCAACGAGGGACTCGCAGAAAGCAGGTGATGGCATAGGTAACAAAGATTCTGCGATAGGCGGAGCGTCTCGTTCCTACCATATAAGCCGTAAACATTCCGGGGGTGGAAAATTGGGCAGCCAATTTTTCTGAGTCGTCAGGGTCTCGCATCGGGTGAGTGGTCTCTCTATCCCGCCGTTTTCAATCAAATATGCCAGAGATGGGGCACACTGGTCGTCAACCTGATGGCGTCTCGGATGAACCATAAAGTTCCTCAGTTCGTAGCCAGGTCCTGGGATCTGCTGGCCATAGGTTGCAATGCCCTAGTGATCCCGTGGTCCCAATTCCAGCTGCCTTATCTTTTTCAGCCTCTCATCTTAATTCCGAGAGTCGTGAAACTGATAAAGGCGAAAGGAATTCCCGTAATCCTGGTACAGTAGCTCCAGACTAGCCAAGAAGGGTCTGGTACGCGGAGCTGGTGAACATCCTCATGGACGCTCCCTGGAGGCTTCCAGACCATCCAGATTTTCTCTCTCAAGGCCCCCTCTTCCACCAGAGTTCACAGTCTCTGAGTTTAATGGCATGTCCTTTTGAGGCCGCAGTCCTGAGGGAGACCGGCTTTTCCCATCAGGTCATTCAGACCATGATTAGGGCAAGAAAAGCACCTTCCTCGCGTATATATCACATATACTGGAAGGCCTTCTTTCTGTGAAGTGAGGACAACAATTTGGTCTCTGTCTTTTTCCCTTCCTTCCATCCTGGGTTTTCTACAAGCGGGTCTTGATTCTGGTCTATCACTCAGTACCCTTAAAGGTCAAGTTTCCGCTCTGTCAATCCTTTTTCAATGAGATCTGGCTTCTCGTTCCCAGGTAAAGACTTTTCTTCAAGGTGTCACCCACCTGGCACCTCCTTATCGTCCTCTGATAGATCCATGGGATGGGTTCTTAATCTTGTCCTTGGTGCTCTCCAGCGCTCTCCTTTTGAGCCCATTCAGGACATTCCGTCTTCTCTCCTGTCGTGGAAAGCGGCCTTCTTATTTGCCATTACGTCCATCAGGAGAGTTTCTGAGTTAGTGGCATTGTCCTGCCATTCTCCGTTCCTGATTCTCCATCAGGATAAGATATTGTCCTTCCCTCACCATGTCCCTCTCCAGTTCATCCCCTGCAGAAGTCCCTCCACAAGTTGGAACTGGTCTGAGCTATCCGAGTATACCTCTCAAGGACTGCTTCCCTTCATCGCTCTGATACCCTATTTGTCATCTCTGAAGGTCGTCGTAAGGTGCTTTCAGCTTCTAAGTCCACTATTGCCCGTTCGATTCATTCGGCAATATTGTGGGCATACCGCGTTCAGGACAAACAGCCTCCTTCGGCGGTAAAGGCTCATTCCACCCGGGCGGTGGGAGCTTCCTGTGCAGTTAGTCACAAGTCTTTGGCTTTACAGATTTGTAAAGCCGCAACTTGGTCATCTTAGCACACTTTCTCGAGGTTCTACAGGGTTCATACCATGCCTAGTCTGATGCACGCCTGGGAAGGAAGGTGCTGTAGGGGGCGGTTACGCACCGGACGACCTAAGTCTGTTTCTTTCTTTGCATTGTTTCTGTTTCCCACCCTTGGGACTGCTTTGGGACGTCCCATGGTTACCTGTGTCCCCCAATGAAGCAATAAAGAATGAGGGATTTTTGGTACTCACCGTAAAATCTTTCTTGGAGCCCTGGCTATTATGCAGGCAGTTATGAAGTGATTTCTTAAGTAGCCCACCTCGGATGAGTACTACACGAGCATCAAACACTATGCGGGACCCCGGTGTGGTAAAGAAGTGAACAGCTCATGTGATGTGTAGGACAATCCCAGCTTACTTAGTCCCATTGCATTCCATTTATGTCTTTCTACGTATGGCTGAACTAAGTGTAATAGAAATACTAAGGTGGGGATATTTTATTCGGCTGTATGGCATTTATAAATAACTTCCCTGACAACTGTGATACATCGAAGTTTGATTGGCTACTATCGCATCCTGATCTATTTACACTATTGGGGTTAAAAGTTAAAACAGTGTCTAGGTTGGCTTCGTAAATCATGTGGTAAGATTCATTAAAGTGTCATTGGTGACTTTTTAGGATTGCTGTCCTCAAGAGGTGGCACTAGAATCCTCTTCTCTGAAGAGACTGTTTGCATGATATCTCTGGGCACGTAGGTTCAGCTGGTGAATCCTCCAGCAATCGTCCATAAACTGAGGGTAACCCGGTCAGCGGCACATTTTCATGTAATATGTGCTAGGGCATATAGGCAGGGGTCACTCTGCTGTCATAGAGTATGTCCACAAATGGATAACTTATATTTAGTCCTGTTTCTCATACATAGGAAGTGGCGTACCGTCAATAGTAGCAGACCACGCAGCTGCTATGGGGCCCCATGATTTCTATGTACGCCCCTGTACATAGACCTACTACTATAAAGTTTATTATAGTTTGAAGTGTTCTAATGTATATTGCAAGATGTCCTCACTTTTTATACTCGTTAGGTAGAGTACAGATAGTTTGCTAAAAAATGATTACAAGATCCTGTAGTGTCTCTAAAGGTACTGCCACACTACACGATCCCGCTAACGATCTCGTTAGCGTCGCATACTAATGAGATCGCTAGCGGGATCGTTTACAATATCGCTAGTGTCGGCCACATTTAGCGATGTCGTTAAGGACGCTATCGCGGTTAGCGATCTCCTTAACGACTTTAGCGGTACAAAAGTACCGCTAAATCGCTAAAAAAGGTGCCACACTCAGCGATATATACTTACCCAGCGGGACGCCGACGATCAGAATAGGGTCCGGAACGATCAGGACGACGGACGAGATCACAGCAGGGGCCACGTCGTTGCTGCATGCCGCACACAACGGGATCGCTAAATAGTGACGTTTTTTAGCGATCCCGTTAGCGATGTTGTTTAGTGTGGCATACCCTTTAGTCTGCACTTAGCCAGTCGTAATACAACTCCCAGCAGGAGTCGTATATTTACAGCCAAAAATGGGGTCAAATCCAGTCATGTGTAATTAGGAAAGCCTTTCCCAAAGTCGGACTACACTTGATCCAATCTTGGTTTGGGCTATAAATATTTGACTCCTGCAGTGAAATGTTATTACTGCTTTATGTGGAGAAATACTTCACTATGGACCTGATTCATTATTGCATTTGCGCTTTTTTTTAATGTGTTATGTCTGTTTTTGATTTGCGTCTTATTCTTCATTTAATTTGCATCTGCATTGGAGTCTATTTTTTGTGTTCGCCTGTTTTTTTATGTTCGTCATTGTGAGTGCGGTTTTTATTTTCCAGATGTTTGCATATTTTAAAAAAGTTGCAAAGAATTTGCGCAAATGTCCTTCATTTTCCTTTGTAGTTATTTTACGTACGTCCAAATTTTTCGCTCAGATTATGCGCCATCTGTACTTTGCTGACTTTAGCAGCCCTGTATTCATTTCATACAAATAAATACGGTACTTTTTGAATATATTACCTGAGTCTCTATCATACTCAGCAGTGCTTATATCACCCCCTTTTTATTTTACTTAAATTTTTAATCTATTTATTTTACGGCATATTCTTTTTCCCCCCAGGGAGGTCCCTTTGCTCTGCTGTACTGCACTGGCTGCTGTCAGAGCAGCTGATGAAAGAGCAGGATGTGCAGGAGGTGGAAGGTATAACCCCGGATGGGAAGGAGTTTTGTATCCGTGTTAAAGAGGTCAGTCATTCTGTATAAATCTGATATGTGAAATATCAAAAATGTACTGTAGATATATGCTAAGCCTCATAGATAGTGTATGACCCCATTATGCTCCAGTTGAAAGACCCGCTCCCAGTCCGTGCATTGCTGTCCGAGATTGGACTAATTTGTACAGATGTCTGCATGAGCTCTTATATCTGTATTATAGACTATCATTTCAAGGCATCACCTACCTTAAGACAACAGATTTTAATCTTGCATTTCTACACCCAAATACAGCTTAGATGTAAACCTTTATATATTGCTTTTCTTCCTTCAGGTATCTGTGTCAGAGCTAACGTCAGGGGGATCCATTCAAGTTGTTGAGGTGCAAATACTAAGCTCTTATTTACATGTCGTGGCCTCTCTACATCTGGCTGTCATCAGCCGCGTCAAGGTAACAATGCTTCAATTCTTGACATGTAATTATTTGGTTTCAAGTAAGAGTCATACAGATTACGTGCAGGGTTACAGATTACTCATAGATTTGCGTTTCAGGCCCAAATACTGATTGCTAGGGGCCTGTTGCAGGGATCCATTAATGTTAAACTTTTGACCAATGGATATGTTAGATCCACTGGAATCTCATTTTGATTCCAGAAATTGCAAAAATCAATCCTTCTGGGAATAGCTTCTATTGATGGGGAATCAAATTATGACATATTGCTGCAACTAGTAGTCCTGCACATACTGTTTTTTACTGGCGTATGTAATGTTTTATGCAAAGCATAGTGACTCATTAGTTACCTAAACATGGGTTTTCATTGTCTAAAAAATCTGCAGATTTGCCACAGAATTGCTGTAGATTTCTCCCTTTCAAATGTTTTACAAAGGCTGAAATTTGCAGCATTTTGCCAGCATGATTGTGCCAGATTTGTTAGTGGCATAATGTTTCAATCCTTATTAGTCCAACCAGAGGTTTTAGTGAGACACCATGGTTGGTTGCAGTCAAAACGGTATCAAAAACTGCATTTTCTCCTTCTCCCATGATGGCTCCACGGAGAGAGGGGATCCTCCCATTAAGGACAGCAAACCTACAGATAAAAAGGTCAGTACCCCCCTCCCCGCTTCAGTCGGTTTCCTGTCCTTGAAGGGGACCCTACAGTCGACGCAAGGAACATACCTGAGGATCGTCGTGGGATGCCAGGCAGGCCAGACCGAGATCTCAATCTGAGCATGCTCCGCCCTGGCTGCCATTTTCCCGGAGGCCACCACATTGCAGTAATGGATAATGCAGGGGGCTCCAGGCTTTCACAAAATGCCAGGGGAGCCCCCCCGCACCACAGAGTAACGCAGCCTTTTTCACCCGCAGCTACGCACATCGGAACACCCCCCCCATCCCAGCCTGCAGCAGCGCGCCACTGTTGCCTCCTCCAGCAGCGACCATGGGACCCTACTCCACCGCGGCCGGTAAGGTATATCCGCATTATAAGACGCACCCCCATTTCCCCCCAAAATTTTGGGGGAAAAAAGTGCGTCTTATAATCCAAATAATATGGTACATCACATGTAGAGAATTATAGCAACCTGAGAGTACAAATACAAGGCTGATCTTAAAGAAGGTTTAAAGCATACAGAATAGAGAGACTCAAATAAACGACAGTAAATCATATTCCCTATTGAGTCCTTTAGGGGCTAGGGTCTGCAACTCATGTATCCAGAAAGCTTCTTTCTGTTTGAGGATACATAGACGGTCACCTCCCCGTCTTGGGGGAGTACATGCTCTATAACTTGGAAGTTAAGTTGGGAGACACTCTGTCCTGTGGAATTAAAATGGAATGGTATAGGTAAAAAGAGATTCCTACATCTGATGGTGGACTTGTGTTTAGAAGCTCTACGTTTGATAGATTGAGTGGTCTCACCTACATGTAGTAGGCCACGTGGATATTTTATTAAATAAACCACAAAAGTAGTGTCGCAAGTGGAAGAGTCCTTGATGGTATATTTTTTACCAGAATGTGGATGGTGGAAGACATTGCCGCTAAGGGCATTATTGCACTGATTGCACTGTAAGCATGGAAAAGTGCCAGTTTTCGGAGTTTGTAGGAACCATTGTTTGGATATGTGTCCAGATGTACCTATGTCCGCCCTAACTAGGGTATCCCTGATATTGGGGGCCCTTTTAAAACCGGGTAAGAAAGGGTTTCGAAATTCTGGAATATCAGGATGTGTGGTCTCTAGGATATTCCAATGTCTTCTTATGGTCTGGTGTAAGATGTAGGCATACGGATGATATGTGTGGACGAATGGGATGCGGCTCCCTGTCTCTGGGCGTGTGCATACCGTGGGGTTAATGGTGTCATTTAGCAGACTCTGTGGGCATCCCCTTTCTTTAAATCTGAAGCACATCTCCCCTAGTTTCTGTGTACATTGGGTTGTATCAGACACGGTTCTGTGGACCCTTTGAAATTGCGACTTAGGGATAGATTTCTTGATTGATGAGGGGTGTAAACTTTGGAAATGTAACAGACTATTGCGGTCTGTTGGTTTTATGTAAAGGTCAGTGGTTAACACGCCTCTGGCGTCCTTTAACACCAGTGTGTGCAAAAAAGTAACTTTGTGTTCATCACTTGTCATTGTGAAGATGAGGCCTGATCAGGCGGTTTTCAAACTGTGGAAGAAGACAACTAGGGTCTCCAGTGCGCCAGACCGAATGCAAAAAATGTTGTTTGTGTAGCATTTCCATTTGATGGCATGGGATTGAAAGAGTGGGTTAGAGTAGACAATCTTATCCTCAAATGCCACTATATAGCTGTTGGCGTAGGGAGGGGCCACATTGGAACCCATTGCTGTCCCTTTCACTTGGAGATAGATAAAGTCTTCAAACATGAAATAATTCTTGGTGAGTACTAGAGTGAGAAGTCTAAGAACACACTCAATGCCCAGATTATGTGGTATGGAGGTATAGAGATCTTTCACGTCAAAAGAAACCAAAATAGTCCCTCTGGGTACTGTATCTAACTCTCAAATGATTTGAAGGAAGTCCCCTGTGTTCTTTAAATAGGAGCGTGTTTTCTGTATTAGGGGAGTAAAAAAATTTTCAAGGAAAATAGAGAGTGGGAGAGGATGGATTCAGTTGATGCCACGATCGGTCGACCTGGAGGGTGTTCCAGGTTCCTGTGAATCTTGCGCAAAGTGTAGAACATAATGTGATTACATGACTCTTAGTGAGATACTCCCAAGTTTTAGAATCTAGTACTCCTTTGTTGGTGAACTCAGTCAGGACTTCTTTAATGAGGTCCCTGATCTGGTATGTCGGGTCACCAGGTAATTTCATGTAGACAGTAGTATTGTCTAACTGCCGATAGATCTCTTGTTGATAGTCGGCACGATTAATCACCACAATAGATCCACCTTTGTCTGCGGGTTCTATGGTGATGTGTTTATCGTTCTTCAATGATTGTAATGCCTGGAAGCCAAGGGGGTTTGGTTGGGAGAGAAGTGTAATCTGCCTCTTTCAGTGTTCTGTCTTAATTTTTGGAAGGCTTCATTAATGAAGCCGATGAAGATTTCCAGTGCATATGAGCCATGGGGTGGTCTGCATATACTTTTTGTACGAAGACCTAGGTCTGCAATTGTGAGGGACGTGGTGTTGGCTCTGGTGTTGGGAGATGTAGCTGGGATTGAGATAGTATTGGATGATGGAGACGCGGTTGAGGAGGGTTGAGAGAAATGTACCCTTAGCCTAAGGTTCCGATAAAACCTCTGAAGTTCCATCTCCATAGTGCATACACGCCGGCCAGTCCCGCCCACCCACCATTTAAACCACAGTGGGCTAGTGATACATGCTATCCTGACATACAGCAGACACCTCGGGCTGTTAAACTACATAATCCCACTGGACACCACTGGTAAGAAACAATGTTCCTAGTACCCTTCTTTTTTCTACTCATTTATTTAAAGGATATTCTCCTTTTGCTCATAGATTGTCCCACTGTAGATACCCGGTGGATCCCGGATTTATTTTTTTTTTAAATCAGATGATTTTTATTTAAAAATTGT
>VIAB01010201.1:0-10329 GCA_009801035.1 Oophaga pumilio | reverse complement strand
TGGAGTTAGAATTGAGGGGTTTCCTCTATTTAGGCACATCAGGGACTCTCCAAACGCGACATGGCATCCGGTCTCGAATCCATCCAATTTGTCATTTGCGTCACTGTCTTTCCTCCATTCAATGACCGCCGCTCCATTCCAATCAACAACAGACTGGTCATCTGGAAATACTGGCAAATGCCAGATAGGTGGTCTGACAACACTCATAACAGTATCAGCATCTCAAAAGTGGATATTCTTGACAATAGAATAGAGAGCTATCGGCTTCTTGGGCCACTACCATTACTTCACTTGGGCCGACCATATACTGCTCCCAGCCTGTGGCCTTCCAGAAGCCAGAGCAAGGTAGGCAGAGCAAGGCAGGGGATGCAGGCAGAGCAGGGTAGGCAGAGCAAGGCAGGGGATGCAGGCGAAACAATGCAGGGGATGCATGCAGAGCAAAGCAGGAGATGCAGGTGGTGCAAGGGCAGGCCAGAAAACCTAGATATACCTCTGGCAACAGTTAACAGCTGCCGGCCAATCACAGACTGGCAGCTGACTTCAGCATGCATGTCGCCAACATATGACGTCACTGTCATACGCCAGAACAACGCTGCGTGCCTCAGCCGAATCGTGGGTGAGGATATCGCTGGAGCTTGGCCAGGTAAGGAAAAACTTTTTTTTTTGTAAAGCCGCGGTATGGGGCACATTATACCGGTATGAAGGTGCATTATGCTATTATGGTGGGTAGGGGGGAGGGGAGGCATTATGCTGCTATGGGGCTGCTGCATTTTATACTCCTATAGGGCTTCTGCATTATACTATATATGACTATGGGGTGCATAATACTACTATGAAGTACTGTGGGGTGCATTATACGTTATGGATGATTATGGAGGTGCATTTGAATATACTACATGGATGACTATCAACTGTGCAGTACATTATATAGAAGACTATGGGGGTGCATTATATTATATGGAGGACTATGGGTGTGCATTATACTTCTTATATGGATCCCCATGACTTCTATGTAAGCCCCTGATGAGTATAATGGTTTATTTTATTTTATACATTACAGAACAACGGCAGTACGGGGGACAAATATATACCAGGATAGGGCACCGGATAGTTACGCCACTGAGGTCAGACTATACAACGTTGCAACAAAGCTATAGTGTGTGAAATGAATAGGGAAAATGTGAATTTGGGTGGAAAATATTTTGGCATGGGGGAGCCCCATTTGAAAGTTCACATCAGGGCCCATAACTTTGTAGTTACGCCACTGGTGTTTAGTATCGTTTTACTATGCAAACTGAAACTGCCATAACTGCTGCTTTCAAATCTTGCTCTAGAGTTTTCGATCATTTGCCTCTTCAAAAATCTGGTGGCAGCTGGTGATAGCTTCCACTTTCTTCCACATGCAGGTAATGTAGCCACTATTCTTTCATCTTTGGCCTTCCAAACTCCACTTCTATCTCAAGGAACACTCAATGCCATTGTTCGCTTTGTATCATTTTCGATGTTTTGGCAAGGCAAATTTCTTTTCTTCATTTTGGAATGCTGCCATATTCTAGTGTTTGGCTTTATATCATGTTTGCAGCAGGTTATAACAGCTAAAGGGTTTTCTACTAGGTACAAAAGATGTTTGACGTGAAGGGGTTAAATCATTGTGTGAAGTTTACATCAAATTGTATTTTTTACAAATACAAATAAAACGTAGATGACCATGTTTTTTTGGGCCATCCCCAAAAAATGTATGAAAGATGTATGTTTTTTTTTGTATTATATTCGATGAGAGACGTATTGAAATGTATGACAGTACTAGTGATGAGCGAGTTTGTTTGAAAAACGATCGTCAAACATAAAATCAGCACGAACATGGCACACTCGGATTCGTGATTGGAAACATGAATTAAATTTTCCAAATTTGGAAAAAAATTGGTAACATTGTGTAAAAATGTGCAGGAAAATATTTTCTTTGCCACTACAGTATTTTGAGGACTTTGGCTAGGACAATGGTGGTGTATAATGAGCGTGGGGCAAGTGTTTGATGAGGGTAGGGGGTTGGCAGAGCTCAGAAGAGCGGCGTGCTTGGAAACTTTTTTTTTCTAACTTTATGTGTGCACATTGCAGCTAACCAATTAGGGTGCAGGAAACATCCACAATGTCTTGAAACAACAGCTTGTGTCATTAGCTACTGAAATCACATGTCTGTTTTTATATAAAGAGTGGACATCTTGCTTTTGACAATGTAACAGCACAGAAAGGCTGCTCCTGATACTGGGACTGTTTGCTGATAGATTTTAGCTAGTTAGCTAGGCGGTTGTTTATAAGTCAGATAGTTTAGATAGCTAGTGTCCTGTGTGGACGTGAAATCAATCTTCCAGCATTTTTGTACCATTACTGAGGTCCACAGACAAAGAAAGCAGGGCACATTTCTTAGAAATGTGTTGTGCACTGCTTCTATTGCTTCATGCACGAGTAGACCTTTCTAAATCTTATTTTTTCAGTTGCTAAATGTGATACAGGAAGGCATATGTCAGCTTGTCATTTAGTGGTGTTGACATTGTTCTGTGATTTGAGCTGTTGGTCAGGAAAAAATAATTTCTGGGGCAGTTGCTACCATGATTCAACATGATCGCACCATGTCATTTATTGGCAGATAAATTCAACTGTCTACATAGCTCCTGCAGATAAAAAAAAAATTATGTTGCTAAACGTGATACAGCCCGCCATATCCCACATTGTATTTAATTTTGCGGCGGTGAAATTGTTCTGTGTGTAGAGCTGTTGAACAGTAAAAAATTATTTTTTTGGCAGTTTCTAACATGATACAGCACAACATATATTACCTTATCATTTAGTGTTAGTGAAATGCAACTGTCTGCATTGCATAGTACATGCAGTTAAAAAAAATGTTGGTTGCTAAAGGTGATACAGCCCACCATATCCCACGTTGTAATTTTGTGTCGGTTAAATTGTTCTGTGTGTAGAGCTGTTGCACAGTAAAAAAAATATATTTTGGCTGTTGCTAACGTGATTCAGCATGCCATCTCCCATGTTCATTTGTGGTGGTGAAATTAAGCTGCATCAAGAGCCCAACACACAGGCTCTCCATGCATGTGCTGTGAAAGTGACACAGCCGTGACACATGCAGCTGTTCAGCCAGTGGGATCCAGGAAGCTGGGTTCCCGCTGTAGCTAATTCAGCAAGTGCTATAGCTTGCCGAATAAGCGGGGAATGGAAGATATTTGCTCAACTCTAGTTATCTCCCATGTTGTCACTTTGTGGCCGTAAAATTAAGCTGTCTTTAGAGCTCATGCACATTAAAATAAAATATTCTGTTCCTAAACGTAATATAGCCTGCCATATCCCACATTGTAATTTTGTGGAGGTGAAAATGTTCTGTGTGTAGAGCTGTCGCACAGTAAAAAAATATATTTTGGCTTTTGTTAATGTGATTCAGTATGCCATCTCCCAGGTTGTAATTTTGTGGTGCTGAAATTAAGCTGTCTGCAGAGCCCATGCAAATTAAAAAAAAAATTGTTGGTTGCTAAACGTGATACAACCTGCCATATCCCACATTGTAATTTTGTGGCGGTTAAAATGTTCTGTCTGTAGAACTGTTGCACTGTAAAAAATAATTTTTTTGGCAGTTTCTAACGTGATTCAGCACGTCATATATCACCTTGTCATTTAGTGTCGGTGAAATACAACTGTCTGCATAGCTCATGCAGATTTAAAAAAAATGTTGGTTGCTAAACGTAATACAGCCATCCATATCCCACGTTGTAATTTTGTAGCGGTTAAATTGTTATGCGTGTAGAGGTGTTGTCCCGCAAGCCCTGGGGATTCGAAGACTTGGTGTCTAGTGACACCTTGGTGACTAGTGCTTTAGTTTTCCATCCCCTGATGTGTACTAGTTTAGTTCTCCAACCCAAGCTGTTCTGCAGTTTAGTTCTGCAACCCCTGTTGTCTATATTAGTTCTCCATGTTCTGGTGTGTATTTGTTTAGTTCTCCAACCCTAGCTATTTAGTAGTTTAGTTCTCCAACCCCTGCTGTCTAGTAGTTTAGTTCTCCATCTTATGTGTGTAGTGATTTAGTTCTCCATCCCCAAGCGCCCTGTAAGCCTTGGGAATTCAAAGACTTGTGAAGCAGCCCCTTCCCCGACTGCCCCCCCACAGCCAACAGAGTCACCCAGTGCCCAGTCAGTGAGATATAACGCCCCTGTCCATGCTTGCTCGTCGATAGTAGATTGAAGATGGTGAAGTTCAAGCTCTTAGCTGTGCCATGTGTAGAAGGAAACAATCTTTTATGTGAGCACAACTGCACAAACAAGGGCTGACTGCTGTGTTGACCCAGGGTGGAGTAGGGTGAATACGACAAGCTGCTGGACTTTGAGAGAGGTGAAGGCGGAGATGCTAATGTGGATTGAGATAGATGGGGTGTGCTTGGTATCTAACAGCAGTCAAAAACAGCAGGATTGTCCACTTCCATATCAGCTGACTGGCTGTCACTCACCTTGACTGTAGAGGGCAAACAAGTGAAGGTTCTGAGGCCAGAGACATGTGACAAGACTTGCCACGGTGAGGGAGGAGGAATAATCAGAAGATGTAGTTGATTGGGTGGACGGTGGTTGGTGAGGCCCGCTAATCTGCATTTTAGCGCAGTGAGATTACAGATTAACGCATGTTGATCGCGCATATGCCAGTTCATGCATGTAGTACTCAAATTATTACATTTTCTTTAACTCTACTCTGTCGTTTTTGACAAAGATGGCAGATAACATGATTTGCATAATTTTTGGTGGTCTGATAAAAAGACCCAAGATAGGCAAAAGCAGACCTGCAAACTCTCCTGGCCACTGACAGAGTTGGGGCTGAGGATGCATTGCTTGTCGTGGTTGCATAACTCTGTGTCTGCAGGAAGGCGCAACGTAACCTCCTCGTTTTCCTCCACTTCTTCTCTCGAGCTACTCAGCTGCATGCCTCTGGGTTTCCACCAAGTGGACTCTCCTACTTCATCATCATAGAATCATAGAATGGTAGTGTTGGAAGGGACCTCCTGGGCCTTCAGGTCCAACCCCCTGCTCAAAGCAGGATTCTCTAAATCATCCCAGACAGATGTCTGTCCAGCCTCTGTTTGAAGACTTCCATTGAAGGAGAACTCACCACCTCTCATGGCAGCCTGTTCCACTCATTGATCACCCTAACTGTCAAAAAGTCATCCTCTCCTCGCCCTGAGAGTCAACCTCCTCCTCTTCCTGCCCTGACAGCACAGTACAGTCCACGTGCGCCTCAAGTATCTGAGTCTCATCAGGATCACCTCCACCCCCTGGGGTTAACATATGTTGACGAGGGTTTGGACTCTGCTCGGACCCTACTTTGTCTGGCCCTGGATGAAACTGAAAAAAAATTTGGGCATCGGTGCAGATGATTTCCTGCTCTTGACTCTATGAATCTTTGGAGTATACTTCCAATGCACATGGCATAGAATGTGTGAACAGATCTGCAGACTCAGCCATCTGTGGTTCCTTACAGTCAGTTGGGCAGTTGGAGAATTGTGACGTGGGGGAAACAAGGGTAATTGGAGTGCCACCTCTGAGGACTGTACTGTGTGTGATGTTAAGGTGGAGGAAAAGGTGAACATGCCACAAGATGCAGCGCTAGCCATGTACTGGAGCACATGTTCTTTGTGGCCCTCATCTTCAAAGCGTACTGCTGTGTGGCTGCCAAAGAACTGGAAAGGAGTAGCCCATCCAGTAACAGAAGTTGTAAAAATGGTGCGCAATTGCTCACTGCAGCATAAACAACTGACTTCTCATCTCTCATGTCATACCTGTCTCACAACCCTAAACATCTATTCAGTACTTTCAATTCTCTCCTCCATCCACCAGCTCCCCCCTCTCTCTCCCCTAATCTCAAATGAAGACTTTGCCTCATTCTTCAAGCTGAAGATTGACAACGTAAGGCAAAGCTTTTGCTTAAAGTCCCCACAGCCCCTCCTTATAAGCACTCAACTCTCCTCTTCCAAAACCAAACTTACCATCACGGAAGATCAACTTTATTCTTTACTCTCCAAATCACATCTCACCACCTGAAAACTTGACCCAATAACATCTCACCTCATTTCAAGTCTTAACAAAGTCTTCATCCCAAGCCTAACCCACCTCTTCAACCTGTCACTAACAACTGGTGTCTTTCACTCATGATTCAAACATGCCTCGATCACCCCCATTCTCAAAAAGCCCACCCTTGACCCATCCTCTGTGTCTAGCTATCTCCCCATCTCACTTCTCCCCTATGTCTCCAAACTACTGGAACAACATGCCCATTTTGAACTGTCCTATCACTTCTCCTCTTGCTCCCTCTTTGAGTGCTTACAATATAGCTTCTGACAGCACCATTCCACTGAAACTGCCCTGACTAAAGTCACCAACGGCCTACTAACCACCAAATGAAAGCGACGCTAGTTTGTCCTCCTCCTTTTCCTGGACCTGTGCCTTTGACACAGTGGACCATGCCCTCTTACTACAGACTTTCTGATGTCTTGCCATTACAGACTTGGCCCTTTGTTGGATTTCCTCATACCTAACAGACAGGACATTCAGTGTCTCTCACTCATACACCATCTCCTCATCTCATCCCTTATGTGTCGATGTCCCCCAAAGTTCAGTTGCATTCCCGGGCACTATGCTAAGGGCGCGCGCACGTTCCCACCCTCTTAAAGTCGCCTTAAGGTGTCCTCAGCCAATAGTTGGGTGACACCTTCTATTTAAGGCTCCTCTAATATGGAAGTGCCTGAGAACTTTTGTTAGTTTTCCTTACATGCTTGTTAATTGTTAGGTTCCCCTGGTCTACCCATCTGCTTGTCTACACTGTACCCATCTTCTCATACCTGTCTGTGCTCTTCTGTCCATCAGCCAGTCCAGCCCACACTTGTCAGTGATTATCTGTTTAACTGCCAATCCAGATCGCAACTGCCAGTGCCCATATATCTAACATCTGGTCCAGCCCGCACCTGCCAGTGTCCATCTGTGTAACACCCAGTCCAGCCCACACCTGCAAGTGCTTTTCTGTTCCTCAGCCGGTCCCATCTGTGCCTGTGGTTCCAGTGTCCCTACAGTGCCTGCCTGCTTTCTTCGTCCCTCCTTTTGGCTGTACCAGTCTACCCAATCTGGGGGGTCAGCTGCCTCCCTGTGTTGGTCAGCCCTGGAGTAGCACCTGGTGCCACCCCCTTGTCCCTCCTTGGGTCACAGTTTTCACCTGCTCCCGCTTACCTGAGGTCAGATTTGGTAGTCTACCTAGTTATGCCCCTCCAGGCTTTCCGAAGGCTACAGCACAGTGGTTCTACAACCTGGCCTGTTACAGTCTCCATCTACTGGGTTGGCTGTAGTCGAAGAGATGTTGGTCCCTATTACACTAGTTCTACTCTGGTGAAATTCATGCCACTTCGGTAGTGTCTGCCACTAATTTTTTGAAATGTGTAGACTCCTGGTTGGATCTCCTTCATGCGTGTTGCCTATAGCAGTAGGCTTCCAAGACCGACAGGCCTCCACTGCCTTTGAGTCAACTATCCGTGTTACTATCCTTACATTTTTCTGACAATAGTAATCTATGAAATGGATATTTATGCCACCTGAGTGTGGCTGAGCATAGAAGCAGGTTGAGCTGCTGCATGTGGTATCAGGGTTCCCAGTACAGCAGGCCTACACCTATGCCTAACCCACCTCATTTTAATTTGAAGTTCAATTCAAAGCTGTAAATGTTGGCCCACACCCTGATGTCTAAAATTTATACTGTGAGTGCATTGAGGCCACTTTCCTGGTGTCTGCCCCTAATTTGATATGTTTTGGCAATTTTTGGGAATGACGAATATTGCGAAATCGACAATCGTAATCCGAACCAAACATTGAAATATTTGCTCATCTCTAGAGGCCACACGCTTACCTGCACTAAATGCAGAAACCTGAAACTAAACCGAAAAAATGAACTAGAGTATAAGTTGGTATGCATGCAAAATAGGAGCATGTTCACCTTGGCAATTAAACTGACAAAACCTAAGATAGAAACAAAATGAACATATACCCTGTTGTGAGTAAATGCGTAAAAGCAATAGTGCATATAAATAAATATAGTACTTAGCAAACACAGTTTTTGATAAAAATAAGCGGAAAAGCCATCCCACCAGCTTCAAGTTATACCCAAATTTCATATTAAAACCTTCCTATGAACATTAACGGAAGCAGCAACAGCATTGGGGTCATTATACAGCAGTACTGAACAGTGTAGCTGTGAAGCTAGCACCAGAGATGAAAACAATTATAAGAAGTCAGCAGCATGAGTCTCCCCTTACCTCTGGCGCTCACTCCCTCCTACGCTATCTGTACACTTCAATAGGCAGCTGTAATGTAATTTGACACTTTGGTGAGTTTTCAATGCTTTTTTTTAATTAAGGAAGATTTAAGGGGTATTCTCAAGTTGTCTCTTGAGCTATTCAGCGCAAGGCAATCTCCTTACAGTCTCCTAACTAACTGGTGTCTAGCAGGGTGGGCTCTCCTTCCTTGATTGACATCTTTAGTGAATAGAACTATAGTATTAGTAGAACTATGAAGCTCAGCACAAGTTCTACTATAACACATGAAGCTATCAGTAGTTAGTTTTGAGTCTACACGGTTATCATTGTGTTTATATATAGAAATAACAGAACTTCTGAACAAGCACACAGGTCCAGACAGCAAGAGTAGAGAGTCATGGTTATGAGACCTACTGTGAAAGTAGCCCAGCTTGTAATTTATACCTGTAGCTCTTCAGAAGATGAGAGGGAGAGCTGGGTGAGCAGATAACTGCTGTATAGAAATCAAATGGGCGGGAGAGAGGTGACTGGAATGTTAAGAGTCAAGCCCTCTCCTGGGTTGTAACAACACTGCACTCTAGGCCAGGGTTTGGGCTGACATTAGACACTGGGCTCCATGAAAACGAGCTGTACATTATAAAAGATAAAATCTCTCATTGCAGGAGAAAGACAGCAGATTGAAAAAGCAAGTCAATTTCAAACTTATTTTCTTATTTTCAGGTTGCCTAACTAATTAAAGCAATTTAAGACCCCTTTAAACTAATTTTCAGAGTGATTGATGAGTTTGTAGGTGGTGAGCAGGAGAGGCTTCTCAGTGGAGAAATAACCATATTTCTCTGCTAAGATACAGTATATTACAAAGTTTCTTACACTGACTTTGCACTATTGTTTAATACACAGTTTGGGGAAACTACAGTGACCATTTGCGGTCATGCTGCGTAGATCTTGCATATGCAGGCAGTAAAACAGTTAAATAATATTCATGCATGATTTATCATTATGTTTCATTTTGTGCCTCAGCTGATTTTGGGGCAGGATCATCAGTTGATTGAATCCACTTCTACCACCCTGTTTCCTATCAAACGTGACTACAATTTCATAGTCACATCTGGAAACAGTTCATTCCAATTCAGTGCTGGAGAAATGTGAGGTTAAAACCTGCTCCTGGCATTAAAAGAGTTAACAGCAGCCATGAAAATGAGCAGGATTTTTGTTACTTTGTAAAGTGAGTTCTTCAGCAATATAAAATCTAAGATGAATGTTTAGAACTGGTTCTGGTGGATAATGTTTATTGTTTCTGAATCCATGATTCACGCTAGTGTAGGAGTGCCATGGAATAGCTATGTATCACCTACGGAATGGGAGTTATCACGGTTGCTAGGAAACAATGATAGCATTGTATTCTAACTTCAAAAATACTATCTCCCCCACTTCTCTTCCCTACATTTTTTTTTTTAGATAATGATTTAATAGATTGACCTCCTTGCAACCAATTGTTTTATAATATTATATATACTGTTTATCCCTTGTTCTATCTGTATACTCTGAACACACAGATCAGCTCAGCTTTCCAGATAGGATATTATATTAAAACAGGAATATGATTAAATTTCCTAAAAGTAGCTATGCAAGGCTTCAAGTAAAATGTACCACATGATCCAATCTGCAATTTGGCAGGAAAAACTTATGGCTGTTTTTTTAAACTAGTAAGTTTGGCTTGAAAAAGGCCTATTGTGGCCAAAATGTCGCTTTTTCCATCTACCTCATTTGTAACCACTGCCATATGCTTTTAAAGAAAGAATAAAAGTTATATTTTATCCCTATGAGCGGATTCTGGTGCCTCGGATACTTTGGATTTTGTTGTCACTCAGAAGCAGAGCAGAAGAGCGCTGGGCACCAGAGAGAGCAGCGGTAGGTGACTATATTAATATACTCACACTACATTTCATACACATACAGTACAAACCAAAAGTTTGGACACACCTTCTCAT
>VIAB01010200.1:56024-77742 GCA_009801035.1 Oophaga pumilio | reverse complement strand
TATTTCATCGTATTGCAGTCGTCCGTTTTTGTCGCCAGTGTGACCCCGGCCTAAGACCGCTTCTTTTTTTTGCAAAGCTACATTGCTTAGGAAAATCTTGGCGGTTGTGCCAGCATCTGAATAACGCTGTGCGCACACATTCTCAGACTCAGTAACTGTAGAGACCCAAAACCTTCTGGAGCAGTAGAAACTAATGATGAGTGCAAGTCCTCATTACTTGAGTTTGACGAGGGTGCTCGGGTATGCACTAAGTAGCGCGGGTGATAAAGTCAGATGTTCTAATCTCTGTGGCTGCATGTTTAGCATCTGTTAGTCAGCCACAAAACATGAGGGAATTGCATGACAAACTTTACAGGATGTTGGAGGCTCAAGTCTCAAGAGGACTCGCACAAAAAGGAGAAATTTAATTTTTATAGTTATTTTTTATTAGCTTTAGAAGAGCAAAATAACTGACTTTTTCTTCACCTCTAGAACACATTGACATAGAGATACACTGCTTTATACAGATATATACAGTACAGAGCAAAAGTTTAGACACACCTTCTCATGTAAAGATTTTACTGTATTTTCATGACTATGAAAATTGTAAATTCACACTGAAGGCATCAAAACTATGAATTAACACATGTGGAATTATATACTTAACAAAAAAGTGTGTAACAACTGAAATTATGTCTTATATTCTAGGTTCTTCAAAGTAGCCACCTTTTGCTTTGATAACTGCTTTACACACTCTTGGCATTCTCTTGTTGAGCTTCAAGAAGTAGTCACCGGAAATGGTTTTCACTTCACAGGTGTGCCCTGACAGGTTTAATAAGTGGGATTTCTGGCCTTATAAATGGGGTTGGGACCATCAGTTGTGTTGTGCAAAAGTCTGGTGGATACACAGCTTATAGTCCTACTGAATAGACTGTTAGAATTTGTATTATGGCAAGAAAAAAGCAGCTAAGTAAAGAAAAACGAGTGGCCCTCATTACTTTAAGAAATGAAGGTCAGTCAGTCCGAAAAATTGGGAAAACTTTGAAAGTGTCCCCAAGTGCAGTTGCAAAAACCATCAAGCGCTACAAAGAAACTGGCTCACATGAGGACCGCCCCAGAAAAGGAAGACCAAGAGTCGCCTCTGCTTCTGAGGATAAATTTATCTGAGTCACCAGCCTCAGAAATCACAGGTTTACAGCAGCTCAGAATAGAGACCAGGTCAATGCCACACAGAGTTCTAGCAGCAGACACAGCTCTACAACAACTGTTAAGAGGAGACTTTGTGCAGCAGGCCTTCATGGTATAATAGCTGCTAGGAAACCACTGCTAAGGACAGGCAACAAGCAGAAGAGACTTGGTTGGGCTAAAGAACACAAGGAATGGACATTAGACCAGTGGAAATATGTGCTTTGTTCTGATGAGTCCAAATTTGAGGTGTTTGGTTCCATCCACCGTGTCTTTGTGCGACGCAGAAAAGGTGAACGGATGGCCTCTACATACCTGCTTCCCACCGTGAAGCATGGAGGAGGAGGTGTGATGGTGTGGGGGTGCTTTGCTGGTGACACTGTTGGGGATTTATTTAAAATTTAAGGCATACTGAACCAGCATGACTACCTCAGCATCTTGCAACGGCATGCTATTCCATCCGGTTTGCACTTAGTTGGAACTTCATTTATTTTTCAACAGGACAATGACCCCAAACACACCTCCAGGCTGTGTAAGGGCTATTTGACCAAGTAGGAGAGTGATGGGTGCTACGCCAGATGGCCTGGCCTCCACAGTCACCAGACCTGAACCCAATCGAGCTGGTTTGGGGTGAGCTGGACCGCAGTGTGAAGGCAAAAGGGGCAACAAGTGCTAAGCATCTCTGGGAACGCCTTCAAAATTGTTGTAAGACCATTTCCGGTGATTACCTCTTGAAGCTCATCAAGAGAATGCCAAGAGTGTGCAAAGCAGTAATCAAAGCAAAAGGTGGCTACTTTGAAGAACCTAGAATATAAGACATCATTTCAGTTGTTTCACACTTTTTTGTTAAGCATATAATTCCACATGTGTTAATTCATAGTTTTGAAGCCTTAAGTGTGAATGTACAATTTTAATGGTCATGAAAATACAGAAAAATCTTTAAATGAGAAGGTGTGTCCAAACTTTTGGTTTGTACTGTATCTGTACATCTGTATAATCAGCTTCTAGATTCACTGCCTTCAATACATCTCTAGATTACCAATTCTCCCATCTACATCAATGTGAACTGTGGCTCCTAGCTAGAGCTCCTGCCTGATGATATGGAGGTTGCCAGTTTGTGTCTTGGGGAGAACAGAAAAGAGAATTAATTATTTAATTTCTGTACATTTGAGAAAGCCTTGACACAGCTGGACTGAGCCTTGAAATCAGGACAGTCCCACTGAATCAAGGACTGTTGGGAAATAGCAAAGTAGGATGAAACCCGGTCATCAGGAGCGCAAAAAAAAAATATATAGTCTTATGCAGCTGCTATTGATCTCAAATTAAGCTTCAGAAATCTTTATGCAATGCGCTCTTCCACTGGGGGCTAAAGGAAAATGAATGTACTACATATTGGAAAGTAGAAGTAATTTAGGTCTGCATCCCCATCTCACCATTGGCCCCATAGCAATCTGTTAGGATTTGAACACAGCAGCTCTTGTACACCAGGCAGCAGCTCTCCTCTCTGTGCTATTCAGCTCATTGGACAGGTCCTTCCTAAATCAGATATTAGTACCTGTGTTGTTCCTCATATATCCACCCTGAGTTCCTGATTTGCTTACTCTGTGATCTGATTGAGCACCCTACATAAACCTGGCACTTCACTTCCTTCATTGTGAGATTATTGAGCTCCCCGCCTTTAGGGTATGTTTCCACGGTCTGGATTGCCGGCGCTTTGGAAGCAGCGGTAAGCCCGCTCCGCCCAAAGCGCCGCCCCCCATTCTACGCGCGGTGATTCCGCAAGTGTTCATTGAACACATGCGGAATCACCGCATCGTACTCACAGACTGTATTATTTATCTTATGGAGACGGAGCGTCACCGCAAGAAAAATAGACATGCTGCGTTCTATAAAGATGCGTCACATGTCCAGATTTGTGTGTGTCACCCACATTTTAGTGCGCATAGTGGAGATGGGATTTCTTCAAATCCCCTCTACTATGCTGTAACATCTGGACGCTGCGGATTTGACGCTGCAGCTGTACGCAGCATTCAAACCGCAGCTAATCCGGATGTATTCCGGAACGTGGAAACATACCCTTAGTCTAGCTTTTTTCGACCTTCTTCTTATCCTCAAGATCCTACTGCTGCTCCATGTATCGACCTCTGGCTATCTCCTGATTGTATCAAAATAAGAAAATGGTTGCACTCAATTGTGTTAAAGCATGTCTATGTGAAATACGTGAAATGTGAATAGAAAAATGGCTTTTGAAACTTAGGAAAAATAGACATGAGACACTTTGCACAAAATTGGGCCAAATAATGTAAGCCCATCCACCGTCGTCAAGGTAATCTCATGAATCGGATGGGTCCTGATCTAACTGCCCAATGTGAACCCTTACCTATGGCTAATCTCTGAATGTATGGGTTCTCTAAAATTTCCTGGTAGATGGCTTGCACTGACTTTAGTCTTGAATAAACACAGTGTACCTACACCAGCAGATGACATGACTTCCCAAACCATCACTGATTGTGAAAGCTTCACGCTAGACCTCAAGTAGCTTGAACTGTCTGTCTCTCCACTCATCCTCCAGACTCTGGGACCTTGATTTGATTTCCAAGGTTTAATGTAAAGTATTCACAATCAATTATGGTTTTGGGAACCATGTCATCTGCTGGTGTAGGTCCACTTTGTTTTATGAAGACAAAAGTCAGCGCAGCTGTCTACCAAGAAATGTTAGAGTATTTCATGCTTCCCTCTGCCAACAAGCTTTTTGGAGATGGAAATGTAATTCTCCAGCAGGACTTGGCACCTGTGCACACTGCCAAAAGTACCAATTCCTTGTTTAAAAACAACAGTATCACTGTGCTTGATTGGCCAGCAAACTTGCCTGACCTTAACCCCATAGAGAATTTATGGGGTATTGTCAAGAGGAAGATGAGAGACACCAGACCCCACAATGCAGATGAGCAAAAGGCTGCTATCAAAGCAACCTGGTCTTCCATAACACCTCAGCAGTGCCACAAGCTGATCACCTCCATGCCACGCCACATTGATGCAGTAATTGATGCCAAATGAGCCCCGACCAAGTATTGAGTGCATTTACTGAACAAACATTTCAGTAGGTCAACATTTCGGATTTTAAAATCAATTTTTCAAGTATTCTAATTTACTAAGATAATGACTTGTGGGCCATAAGCCGTAATCATCAACATTAACAGAAATAAATACTTGAAATAGATCACTCTGTTTGTAATGACCCTATATTATATATGAGTTTCATTTTTTGTATTGAAGAACTGAAATAAATTAACTGTTTGATGATATTCTCATTTTGTGAGATGCACCTGTAGATGAAATGTTCAGGGTATATAAGTTATGTTTGCAAATGATGGCAGTAATAGGCAGTCAGCTGCTGTGAAGTGAGTCGATTGCCTACATATAACAGGGCAGCAGTATAGCAAATAGTTAAATAGAATGTGACTCCATGTAAAAGTATATCCAAATAGAAAAATACCAAATAAGTATACTTTAATTGTTTGTTTTTTTTCATAAAAATATTCATTCATGGATACAATAAATTTTTATTTTTTTTTATTATTTTTTTTATATATAATTTTACTTTTTTTTACATTTTTCTAAATTTTTTAAACTTTTTTACTTTGTCTCACTATGGGACTTTTATTTTTTGCAGGCTGATCGCTTCACTTGCATAGCATAGCATAGCGCTGCACTGACAGACAAAGTTGCTAATCATGAACCACCGCACGACCAGCTCTACCCTCTCCTAGTGTATCCTCACCCATCCCTGTAGACTGTGAGCCCTTGCGGGCAGGGTCCTCTCTCCTTCTGTACTTGTGTGTGCCTTGTATTGCTCATGTTTACTGTACTTGTCTATATTTGCCCCTCTTCACATGTAAAGCGCCATGGAACAAATGGCGCTATAAAAATGTATAATAATAATAAATAATAATAATGAATTGCGAATGATAAGCAACTTTCCTAGCTCTGGTGATCCGGATGTCATCATGACAACATCGATTCACCATGGTAACTATCGGAACCAGGCGATGACCACGCAGGGTCTCTGATCCAAAGCCAAAGAGGTTTTCTTCTCTCTGCCTGCTCCTGAAATGCTGCCATCGCATTCAATAGCAGCATTTAGGAGGAAAAAGTACTGGGATCGGTGTGGGACTGCTTCTGGCACTTAGTGCCGGGTGTCAGCTGTCAGAATCAGTTGACACCAGGTGGCGATCGCACACGCACAGCCTGTGTGCGTGCGCGATTGCCTTGATGTATTTATCTGTCCCTGATCAGATAGACCTGGATCACAGGGACGTATGGATACGTCAAAGGTTGGAAAGGTGTTAAAGGGGTATTCCCATCTCCAAGATTCTTTCCCCTTCAGTTTAAGCTGGGCTGATGAACTGTGGTGACCTCAGTGACATCACTGCTAGCACTGTGAGAAAAAGTCTCATGGTGCAACACTGATTTCAGTGAGTTCACTATAAGAAATTTCACACGGTGAACTGTGGTTAACTCACTGAGCTCAGCGCTGCACCATGAAATTTTTTCTCTCTGTACTAGCAGTGATCTCACTGAGGTCACTGCAGATCATCTGCCAGGCTCACAGTGAAGTGAGCAGGGAATGCAGCCTCAGTGATCTGCTGTAACCTTGATGATGTCACTGCTAATCACTAACAGTGCGCTCGCATCAGCTCATTTTCCCATGGTTTTCAGTCTAGAAGGTCTCTTTTTGGCTCTGTTCAGATTGAAAACCAATTATTAAAGACATGGATTATGGCATGGGACAGTATGTCGGACAGGTGAAGGATATTGTAGTTTTTTTATTTTTGTTTTTTTTTACAGGAGACCAGTGCTTTAATGTAATAGACGTAAGGTGAGCATAACTGTTGTCAGGTGGCAGCTGCACAGGTCATGGAGGGAGGTATGTGTCCCCGAGGTATCAAGCCTTGGTGATGTAGTACCAGGAGAAGCAGACTCCAGCACACTTAGTGCTGAGAAGTCTTTTAATGGGATCTTTTATGGATCCGAGTTTTATGAGTAGCTGAAAGAGTTGGGTGGGATCGGCTGCTCACTTATCTCAAGCACAAGCCCAGGTCTTGGAATGCCTGATTTACACATGTGTTCAAAATTGTTGATACCCCTCATTTAATGACAGAAAAACCCACAATGGTGACAGAAATAACTTGAATCTGACAAAAGTAATAATAAATCAAAAATCTATGAAAATGAACAAATGAAAGTCAGACATTGCTTTTCAACCATGCTTCCACAGAATTTAAAAGAAAAATAAAACTCATGAAATAGGCCTGGACTGAAATGATGGTACCCCTTAAAATAATGTGACAAAAGGCACACGGTAAATCAAGGTGTGTCCACTAATTAGCATCACAGGTGTCTAAAATCTTGGAATCATTAAGTGGGCCTGTACAGAGGGCTACAGATACTCACTGTGATGTTTGGTGACAGGTGTGTATCAGGGGCAGACACTGACAGCTTGGGGTCCCTGTGCAAGAAATGTGTCTGGGCCCCTTTCCTTTTGCGACAACAAAGCTACATATATATACATGCATGTATATATATTACATAGTCTCCTTTATTATGTATATTGCTGTACCCTATTATACAGTGCCCTCTCTAGTTATATACAGTACCGTCCCTTACATATTGGATTATACAGAGCCCTGTTTTTTATTACATACCGTTCTGTCTTGTTATTTGTATAATGCAGTGATGGCTGATGGAGCATGGGAAAGCTTCTTTTCTAGTGGAGGAGCTGTTGGACTGGTAGTCTGGTCACTGTCTCCTCCATCAGCAGTCATTTTATATCTAAAAAGAGAGGGGACTATGTAATAAAAGAGGGCACTGTTAATAACAAAATTAACAAGAATACAATATGTAAGAGACAGCACTGAACATAACAGCAGAGGAAACTATATAACAAGGGACGGCGCTATATATAACTAGAGAGAATGGTACGTAATAAGTGACGGTGTTATCCATAATAAAAGAGGAAACTATGTAACTGAGGATGGTTTTATACAGAATTACTAAGTGCACTATATACTAAGGGACTGTGTTAGACATAATAAGTAAGTACACTATATACTAAGGGACTGTGTTAGACATAATAATGATAATAATGTCTTCCTCCACCTCCCTCTGTTCCTAAGTCCATTATAAGTCTCCCTTCCTCCCATCCCAATCCCCCACACCCCTCATTGTCCTCCTCTCCCCGCATTCCATTATTGTCATCTCCCCCACCCCATCATTGCTCTCTTTACCATCTCCATCATTGCCGTCTCCCCCACCACTATCAATGCTTTCTCCCCTGCCACCTCATCATTGCCCATTCCACCACCTCCATCATTTCCTCCTCCCCACCACCTCCATCATTGTCTCTCCCCCCACCACTCCCATCATTGCATTCTCTCCCACCACCTCCATCATCATTGTTTTTTCCCCCACCATCCCATCATTGCCTTCTCCTCCACCTCTCCATCATTGCCTCCTTCCCCATCACTCCCATCATTTTCTTTTCCACTACCACCAATATTGCCTTCTCCCCCACCCCATCATTTCCCTTTCCACCACTTCCATCATTTCCTCCTCCCTCACCATTCCCATCATTGCCTTCTCCCTATCACCCCCATCATTGCCTTCTACCCATCACCCCCATCATTTCCTTCTGCCCATCATGGCCTTTTCCCCATCACTTCCATCGTTGCCTTCTCCCCATCACCTCCATCTTGGCCTTCTCCCCATCACCTCCATCATGACCTACTCCCCGTCATTGCCCTCTCCTCCACCTACACACACACAGACACACACAGCAACATTCATCTGTCTGCATATTACAGCGTTACACATGCACGCACACACACATCCACATACAGCACCTCTCACCTATCCGCACTGCAGGCACTCCCGCAGCATCGCCGGTGCCCACGCTTTCTCTATCTGCCACAGCCGGCCGCTGAATGATGACGTTATCCAGTGGCACTGCTGTCTGTATGATAGGACGCGCGGGCGCCGGGCAGGAAGCAGGAAGGATCCCTGCAGCTCCGCTGCTATTTTCTCTTGTAGGCAGCGGAGCTGCAGGGATCACTTCCTGCCCGCCGCACATGAGGGAAATCTGGCCAGGGGCCCCCAGGGGCCTCCGGAGCTTCGGGGCCGGATACACAGGCCAGATTGCCCTCATTATTAGCCACCCTGCAGGGGCCCCCTGGGACCTCTGAGCCCCGGTACAGCCGCATAGGCTGCACATGCAGTATGTCCACACATGATGTGTATCACACTCAACATGGACCAGAGGAAGAAAGAGTTGTCTCAGGAGATTAGAAAGAAAATTATAGACAAACATGCTAAAGGTAAAAGTTATAAGACCATCTCCAAGCAGTTTGATGTTCCTGTAAGTACAGTTGCACATATTCAGAAATTTAAGCTCCATGGGACCGTAACCATCCTCCCTGGATGTGGCCACAGGAGAAAAATTGATGACAAAACAAAGAGATGGATAATACGAATAGTAAGAAAAGAGTCCAGAAAAATTTCTAAACAGATTAAGGGTGATGTTCAAGCTCAAGGAACATCAGTGTCACATTGCATCATTCGTCATTGTATGAGCCAAAGTGGACTTCATGGGAGATGACTAAGGAGGACACCATTGTTGAAAAAAAAAATCATAAAAAAGCCAGACTGGAATTTGCCAAACTACATGTTGACAAGTCACAAAGCTTCTGGGAGAATGTCCTATGGACAGATGAGACAAAAATGTAACTTTTTGGCAAGGCACGTCAGCTCTATGTTCACAGAAGGAAAAATGAAGCATATTAAGAAAAGAACACTGTCCCTACTGTGAATCATGGAGAAGGCTCAGATATGTTCTGGCGCTGCTTTGCTGCATCTGGCACAGGGTGTCTAGAATCTGTGCAGGGTACAATGAAATCTCAAGACTGTCAAGGGATTCTAGAGAGAAATGCGGTGCCCAGTGTCAGAAAACTTGGTCTCAATCGTAGGTCATGGGTCTTGCAACAGGATAATGAACTAAAACACACAGCTAAAAACACCCAAGAATGGCTAAGAGGAAAACATGGACCATTCTGAAGTGGCCTTCTATGATCCCTGACCTAAATCCTATTGAGCATCTTTGGAACGAACTGAAACATGACATCAGGAAAAGGCAACCTTCAAACACGAGACAGCTGGAGCAGTGTGCTCTTGAGGAGTGGGCCAAAATACCTGTCGAGAGGTGCAGAAGTCACATTGACAGTTACAGGAATCGTTTGATTGCAGTGATTGCTTCAAAAGGTTGTGCAACAAAATATTAAGTTAAGGGTACCACCATTTCTGCCCTGGCCTATTTCTTGTGTTTTATTTTTTTTTTAATTCAGTGGAAGCATAGCTGAAAAGCAATGTCTGACTTTCATTTGTTCATTTTCATAGATTTTTGATTTATTATTACTTTTGTCAGATTCAAGTTATTTCTGTCACCATTGTGGATTTTTCTGTCAATAAACAAGGGGTATCAACACGTGGTCTGTGTGTTTTGTCAGGTGAGGTGGCCTTGCATGTGCTGCTCAGACACTGCAATCTGAGGGGAAAAGACACATTTAAATGGGTGAGCCCGTGCTGTACATGGACTGGTTATTTTCTCTTTTGTTTGCCTAGAACAGTCTGTCTTATTTTTGCTAGACCTGACAGTGTATGAACTTTTAATAAACCACCTGTTTGTTTTGAATCAATGAACTATGTCCCATGTGTGAATCAGCGTCTACGACAGAGCCGATCTCTCACACTGTGTTTGCTATTTTTGCATAAAGTTGTAAAACAGTGTGCATTTTTATTTCACATAAAGGACTTTATGCTGGGTGTTTTTTTATTGACAATATTACTATGGGGTTAGTAGTGGAAAGGCATCTTTCAGTTTTGCCATGCTGGTTATCAAAAACAGAAAGAGCCCACATCTTTTTTTTAATTTTTTTTTTTTTTTAAAGTGCCGACTAATGAATACTCCCTGCTCTCGCTGTTATTAGTGGCAGCAGGCGTAGGCTGATGGGAGTAGTAATTTCTCATCAGCTAACGTCTCTGTTACCGTACTGGATGTAGACTTTTTACTGCCGGTCACAGCTGCTGGCTCATGCTGTCATATGACAGTGTGAAAACCGCTGATCTCTGACCGCCGATAATAATCTTACCGCCCATCATAGGCAGTGTTTGCCTCTCTGTCATGCAGATGATATCTTTGCAAACAACAGATATTCGGGCCCCCCCATTCATATTTTCTGGTACCTGAACAAAACTTTTTTTAAATGTTCTGCCACTCGAGTCCCATCGGACTTGAATATACAGGGTTCAACCATCATTAGCAGGGACTGATACAAAGATGTGTGTGCATTATATTATGCACAGGTTAAACCTGTATTGAAGAAGTCATCATGATGTACTTGGCTGAAAAGAGCAGGAAAGGGAAAGTGAATGAATACAGAGACAATGTCACCTGTGAGTCATTGAATTTCTCTGCAGTGTATAGAAAAATATTTAGAGTTGAGAGTCCTCAGTGGTTGATACCTTTTAATGGCTAACTGAAAAGATGGTAACAAATTGCAAGCTTTCGAGACTACTCAGGTCTCTTCATCAGGCAAAGACTAATACAAAATCTGAAGAATCACATATTTGTACACAAAGCAGCACAGAAAAAATGCAATAGGTAAGACAAGTGACGTGAAGCAGAATAGTCATTATGGCAGAGGGATGAGCATAAATATTGGAACAGTTCATAGATAAGGAGTGTGAAAGTTTTATTACCCCTGATTGGGGTCTGGTAATGTTTTGTGATGTTTTCACAGGGTATTTGGAGTAAATTCTTATGACGCTCTATATCAATTAAGGAATTTACTCCAAATACCCTGTGAAAACCCTGTCATAGTTTGTACTTTGATATGCAAAAGACAGTGAAAATATAACTGATAATATCTTCTGCACACAATCATTCATACGTGAACATTTCTCATTTTAGTTTCAGCTTTAGTCATTTTGTGGCTGATTTTGCCTTCAACTCCAGTTTTTCCTCACTATGACAAAAAGCCTATCAATTCTATCTCATTTTGTCTATTTTATACCAAGTATCCTCGGGGCTTCTGTAATATGAAATCCATCCTGCCCAGAATAAATATAGATTACGAATTATTCACCACAGAGTAAACAACATGTGGGAGAGTTATTTTGGAAAATTGGCTAGTGCTACCGCAAGTAATAACATTCACAGTTGTAAAACTCAGACTTCAATTATGCTATTAACCATTTATTCCACTTTTATTGCCCTGTCCTTTACTTATCATTAGCCAATGACACATTTTTATAGAGATCTAAGTACATTATTTTTCTGTGTACAGAAATATATATTTTTATTGCTTAGAAAAACATGTATATTGAAATGTAAGAGCTGTAACTGTTTACCAACTGGATAAACTAGAAAAAAAGTATAGTCTGTAACATAGACAAAAAAATACATTAGGCTCTAATTTAATGAATTTTTGTTTTGTCAGAGGGAAAAACAGGCTAAGAGTAAGAATGAGTGAACCTTTGGATGTTTCATAAGTTCAGTACGGATACTAGAACGGTACCTGAACTTGAACCAGAACCCGAAAGCCATAGATGCCAATGGGGACCCAAACTTTGATACTGTAAAATGGTTATAGTAGGGCTTAGGGGGGTGCCAAAGGAAGCAGAGTCTCTCTCTCTCTTCTCCTTGAACTCCGAAATCTAAAATGGACTTCCTGGAGAAGTCCGTGTTCGGAGTTCAGCAATGGACACATAACTATGACCCCCGTCACTATTGCTCTGCTCAGTGAATGATTGCTAAGCTGTTCTATGGAAACTGTCTTGCTGAGCTGTCTGTGTCTTGATTGACAGCGTGGTTGTCCAGTACTGTGATGGGCTTGCTGGGCTGTCGGTGCCTTGATTGACAGCTCTGCTATCCTAACTGTGACAGGGGTGTGCGGGATTTTCTGCAGGTGTTCAGTATTCTGGTAATCGCATAGCTACTTATCTGAGCTGTCTGCCACTAATCCCTGCAAGACGTAGTTTGTGCTTCTTGGTGAGTGCTAGCTTAATTCTGTTGCTCTGAGTTATGATCTTCTGTTGCCTGACCCTTTGGACCGTGTTCTGACTACCCGTTTGTCTTGTCCTCCGGCTTTTGATCTGCTATCTCTTGTTATTGACCCTGGACTGTGACCTGACTTATGCCTTTGTCTTTTCCCTTGGTTATCTACCTACTCTCTTGGTATTGACCCCAGAATGTCTGACTCTTCTGCCTCAGGGCTTGTCTGTGAGTTGTAACTAGCGTCACAACCCCAAACTGTAGCCGAACTGTAGTTTGGGGTTGCTCACCTCCAGCTAAGAGCACTTAAAAGATAAGCAATGAACAATTATATACAGTACAGACCAAAAGTTTGGACACACCTTCTCATTCAAAGATTTTTCTGTATTTTCATGACTATAAAAATTGTAGAATCACACTGAAGGCATCAAAACTATGAATTAACATATGTGGAATTATACATTACACTTTACAGAAAAGTGTGAAACAACAGAAAATATGTCTTATATTCTAGATTCTTCAAAGTAGCCACCTTTTGCTTTGATTACTGCTTTGCACGCAGAAAAGGTAAATGGATGGACTCTACGTGCCTGGTTCACACCGTGAAGCATGGAGGAGGTGGTGTGAAGATGTAGGGGTGTTTTGCTGGTGACACTGTTGGGGATTTATTCAAAATTGAAGGCATAGTGAACCAGAATGGCTACTACAGCATCTTGCAGCAGCATGCTATTCCATCCGGTTTGCGTTAAGTTGGATCATCATTTATTTTTCAACAGGACAATGACCCCAAACACAGCTCCAGACTGTGTAAGGGCTATTTGACCAAGAAGGAGAGTGATGTGGTGCTATGCCAGATGACCTGGTCTCCACAGTCACCAGACCTGAACCCAATCGAGATGGTTTGGGGTGAGCTGGACCGCTCACCGCTTCAATTTTGAATAAATCCCCAACAGTGTCACCAATATTCTCCTTCTTGGTCAAATAGCCCTTACACAGTCTGGAGGTGTGTTTGGGGTCATTGTCCTGTTGAAAAATAAATGAGGGTCCAACTAAATACAAACCGGATGGAATAGCATGCTGCTGCAAGATGCTGTGGTAGCCATTCTGGTTCACCATGCCTTCAATTTTAAATAAATCCCCAACAGTGTCACCAGCAAAGCACCCCCATACCATCACACCACCTCCTCCATGCTTCACGGTGGAAACCAGGCATGTAGAATCCATCCGTTCACCTTTTCTGCGTGCAAAGCAGTAATCAAAGCAAAAGGTGGCTACTTTGAAGAACCTAGAATATAAGACATATTTTCAGTTGTTACACACTTTTTTGTAAAGTGTAATGTATAATTCCACATGTGTTAATTCATAGTTTTGATGCCTTCAGTGTGATTCTACAATTTTCATAGCCATGAAAATACAGAAAAATATTTGAATGAGAAGGTGTGTCCAAACTTTTGGTCTGTACTGTATGTAATATATATGTAAATAACCAGCTTGTTAAGTTATACTAAGGGCATAATCACATTTTTTTTTTAGGTCAGTTTTGGATTAGTATTTGAGACAAATCTTGGACTGAATCCAAAATAGAAAAGATGTAAATCTTTGTACTATAGATTTTTTTTCTATGAACCACTTTATTTGTCTTAAAGAAACGTATGCAAAAAAAATTTGAACAAAACATGTAAAGTCGGTTCATATGCGGTATTTTTCGGATTATAAGACACACTTTTTTTCCCCAAAATTTGTCTTACCGGCTTTGGTGAAGAGGGGTCCTGGGGTCACGGCTAGAGGAGGAAAGAGTGGAGCATTGCTGCAGACAGCATGCTGGGATGAGGGCGTGTTCCGATGTGCGGCACACCGCTGCAGGTGTCCAAAGCTCCAGTGCTGTGGGTGGTGCTCCGGTGCTGCACGTGGTGCTATGGTGCTGCGGGGGCTCTGCCGACATTTTGTGAAAGGCCAGAGCCTCCCTCAGTTCCATGTTTTCCTATTTGGTAGACTCCTGGGAAAATGACTGCCGGGGGCGGCACATTGGCAGATGGAGATCTCGGCACCAAGATCTCGGGAGATGAGATCTCAGCGCTGAGATCTGACAAAGACTCACGTCGAAATGCGAATAATCCTATGGAAAATGTTTTCCTTTTTAAAGTAACCAGTTAATAAAATACATTTATCTTTCCACCCTATGCTGGATTTTATTCTTTTTTCCTCTGGGATTATAAGAAGCACCATCATTTTATTAAAAAAAAGTTTTTTTCCTATTTTTCTCCTCAAAATTTGAGGTGCGTCTTATAATCCGGAGCGTTTTATAATCCGAAAAATATGGTAATTCAATCTTCAGCTAGAAGATATTCAGATGACTGTATAGTGATAACATATTTTTATATCTAAATTATGGACAATTTCAAGCCTGGAAGCGTTTGCTAACCACATCTAACAGCCTTATAGGTTTAAATGGGAACTGTACTTTAAGAAAACTTTGCATTTATAAATAGTACAAGTGAATTTAAGAAACTTTGTAATATATTTTTTCAGAGAAATCTTTCTCTTTTTCAAATTTTGAGCTATTTGTTTCCCTCCTTGTGCCTCTCAAACTCATAATTCACTTTAAACCTATCTTGCGCAAAAAAAATCTGATTGCGAGCAGTGAGGTGCCAGGTTACACCTCCTTATACTCTGTTGAGGGAGATCAGGGAGAATGAGTGAAGGGTATATTGAGAAAAAAAGCAGAGGGAGACTTATAAATATTTTGCTGAGCTTTCTAACAATTATTGTTTTACTTCACCCAAGTGCTGGATAACTATTAACACTGCTCAGTAATGCTATATAATGCCTGGCACACTGTTGCTGCTTCTCCCTTAGTGTTAACTTAGCAATTGAGCAAAAATACTTGCCTGTGGGCTGTCATCAGGGCTGGCATCAGCACCTGGTGCCCCGGGTAAGTTCTGGGGCCCTGAGCTGATGGGGGGTCCACTCGACTTTGGGAACACCGACCTGCTATGGGGGCTCTGTGCCAGTGCCAGCACCTACAAGTGGGTCCCCCATTTGTTCAGGGCCCCGGCACTTGCAATACTTACCTCTCCCCGCCCCAGTGCTGCAGCGTTTTCTGACTGTGACTATTAGATCAGGAGGCACAATAACATCACGTCTGTACACCCTCTTCCTGAACAGTCACAGTACAGAGAGCAAGAAGATGCCGACAGTGAAGAGCCCGGAGCAGAGCAGCAGCCAGCGACGAAAGATGCATATTTCTTTTTTTTTATTTTTTTTATGGGGCTCATCATACACTAAAGCATCATATATAGGGCCCATTATACACTGGAGCATAATATATGGGGCCCGTTATACACTGGAGCATCATATATGGGCCCATCATATATTGAGCATCATCGGGATTATATATATATAATGTTACTGGAGGCAAATAGCGCTCCGTCTATCCAGAGTCTTGCCATGTGGTTAAGCGGTACTGTACAGCAACATATGACATATTGCCATGTTCAGTAGAACTTATGTGACATATTTTGGTGACGTTTTTACCACTTTCCATGTGTGACAATGTAATTTTCGACCTAGGTTTATCACTAGAAGAGGTGCACTGAGACATTTGTTGAAGCATTCCAGAATTATCTAATAAAATGACACTGGTAAAATTGTAAAATTTTGCCTGGTCAGGAAGGTGAAAATAGGCTTCGGGATGAAGGGGTTAAGCCAGCGTGCAGGCTTTTCTTCATAGGAGCAACGCCATGGCAGGCCTATGGGTTTTCAACAGAACCCTCACCCGGATGTTATGGCAACCCACACCGTGATAGCTGTAAATGCCGCTGTAAATCTGACAGTGACATTTAAAGAATCACTCCCATCAGAAAAGCTTATCTTCTTAATATATTGCACTACTTACAATTGCTCATTTTGCCCCTCTACCCTGTTCATTCTTTTGTTTCCATTATGAATCTATGATTCCATTTCATTGGAAGTTTTCAAACAGTGGAGGGACAGACATCTGTTAGGGAGGATTTAGTAAATCCTGTATTGAGCAGGGGGTTGGACCAGGAGGTCCCTTTCATCTTTACCATTCTATAATTCTATTTCAATAAAAGGTTTATGAAATTATTTGAATAAAAACTGGCTAGCTGAATCCTCCTAAGCATTATGTAGAAACAGGAAGTCTGTTTTCCCTGTAGGAGTCATAAATCACTGCAAAAGTCCCTGGCAGGGAGAGGAGAAGCAGCTGGGTCAGGAGTTGAAGAAGGGAATGATAAATGCAGGGTCAAGAAACTTCCTGTATCTACATAGAGCAGATGATAGAGAAGAATTAGCTGGTAGAAAGGCAAAATGAGCAATTGTAAGTACACTGTGCTGTATAATATGATATATTAAGAGGATAAAAACTTTGATGGGAGGAGTAGTTCTTCCTTACAAGTTAGTAGTGGGCAGAGCTCAGATCCATTAGCTGTTAGAGGCACAGCCATCATCTGCTGCAAATCCTACGCTCAGTCCATACCCCAACACCCACTGAATGCCATTCATGTACGGTGCTCATCATTAAGAGGTAATTAATGCCGTTTGTGATGGATCCTCTTTAATACCATGTGAATACAGGGCTATTCATATCAGAGTGATGGCAAAGAAAAAATGGGTTCAGAATCCTTGAAAGAAAAAAATAAAATAGCAGCATGCTCCATTGCATACTATATCTCTCCAAGAAGCACCGCATTCAGTTCTGCTAAATGAAAACCGCATCCGTGGAACTAAACCTAACACATTCTATTTCTATTTTGTCTATCAAAATACAAGCCAAAATATGCACATTCATGTGTTTGAGAATTCATAGATGTGTAGATCTCTAATACCCATGAAATACTACTGACATTCTTGGGCAATGTGATGAACTGTATGGGCGAAAGGAGGATCTTGATTGCTCACATTTACAGCTACCCTTGTGTGAAACTGGCTCCATTGGTTTCTGCATCCCAAACTAAGGGCCAGAATTTATAAGACTGGCGTACTTTATACCAGTCTAAATAAAATGTCTTCTCGAGCAAGATGCAAATGATTTCTGAAAAGGTGGCGCATGATGTACAGCAGAAAGAGAAATGTTACACCATCCAAGGGCCGATGTAGATTTGCATGTTAGTTAATGCCTCTTACTGATATAACTTATAGTAAATGTGTAGTGTAGGCCAGTCCATGTGCAACCTTTTCTCTTAGTTTCACAAACCTTTTTGAAAAGTGCTGTGAGCTGCAAAGAAAGCTTACAAAGTCATAAAGTATGCTGTACAGATGTGTGTGACATGTTATATCACTTTTTTACTCCAGTTAATGACATAGTTGCATTAATAAATGTCATTCAGAATTTTCTACAGTGAGCAGGTTGTGGAATGCAGCGACAGACAGGAGACAGTGCAAGTGTTAATGCTTTTAATTAACAAGGATATAGTCCATGCAGGGAGGTAACTGGTTAAATGGGGAAAACGGGCAGTGCTGATGAAAAGTACATAATGGTTTAAAGGAAAACACGAACATGGTTACAGTATAGTTCTGTAAACTGTAACTTATCCAAACAGGCGGTCTTCAGGCAGTAGGGGCCACAAGGCAAACGATGGCACCAGCAACGACCTGCACTGGGATGGTCTGGTGTAGTCCTGTAGATGAAGATGATCCGAGTCTTGGCAGCAGTGGTTAGTCTTCGGTACCTTCTGCAGGGTTCTCAGTCCATATGTTGATGTGGCAGAAGGCGTACAGGCGACAGCATGCTCTGAGCCCAACATGGCTTGGTAAACATACACCGGGGAGTCAGGAAACAGTACTCACCAGGTCTCTTTAAGGCGGCACGCACGCCTCACTCACAGGGCCGGAGCATTTGGCAACTTGTATTGTGGGGACCAACTGGTACAGGTCTGATCTATGCTCACAGTCTCTGTGGATGTCAGCGGGGATGCTCGGGCTCGGGCTTGCGCTGCTACGGTTCCTGAGGGATGGAGCTCTCACTTCTCCCTTCTGCGTGCTCTCTGCTCCCGCAAAGTTTGACTGCTTCCATGAGCGCTGAGTCGGCTCCCGCTTAGCCATGCCCCCTGCTTCCTGGTTCAAGGGTTTGTCCAGTCCCCTAAGCTTTCCCCTGTACAATAGAGGAGACAGCCCCGGCAGTTCCAGACCCAGCGCAGAGCAGGTACCCACGGTCGGGTCCTTCTTCCTACACTACTAAAAGAAATACGTGGACAATAACAAACTTTTGTGGGATTTTAAAGGAAACATCATACATCACCGCGATGAGTAGTATTTTGTAGATCTACTGGAAGTTTATTTTGGTCTTTTATATTAAATATAAATAGGAAAACACAAACAATAATAAAGAATTGTCTGGTTTAAAAAACTAATTTTCAATTATGTGGTGAAAGTGTCACCAGAAATCACAGTACAAACTTCATACATTCTAATAATCCCTGATGAGGATGTTGTATTTACTTTGAAAATCCATGTCAGAATGGCTATATAATCCTTTATGAAAGTTTAACTCACTCTCCACCCACCTGTCCTATTCCTTGTGCCCCTCCTCCTTGCTACTGTTGGTGTGATCTCACACTGCTTAGTACAAGCTGCAGCAGTCAGGTTGAGTGGGCTGACATTGAATACACTCGGACTCATGAGCTATTTCATTCTGTAGCTGGACTCATAAAAGTTCTCTCCTAATTTCAGGATTACACAGCCTTTCTGACATGTAATTTCAAAACAAATACGCATGTCAGATACATCCCTGTATCAGAAGCCAATCGACCGTCCAACATACCTTAAATGGGACAGTTTCCATCCAAAACACATAAAAAACTTTATTATCTACAGCCAAGCCATCAGATACAATCGTATAGGTTCCAACCCCATGGACAGAGATTAACACCTTGGTCGCCTCAGAAAGACCTTTTTGAATCAGGGCTACCATCCAAGAACAACTGAAAACCAAATTACAAGAGCCACCAGAATATCAAGGAATCACCTGCTACATTACAAAACTAAAGAAGAAAAAAAACGGGTGCCTCTAGTAGTCACCTACAATCCAAATCTGGAGGTGCTAAGGGGAGCTGCACGGAAACTACAACCTTTACTACAAAAAGATGCCAGATTACAATCCATATTTCCAGACCCCCCACTACTGTGTTTTAGGCAGCCCCCAAATCTAAGAAGCATCATTATCCGAAGCTCCCTATCCTCTCCAACAGCTGCAGGAACCTTTGCTTGCAACAAGAAAAAATGTAAAACCTGTCTATTTATAATGACCATGGACAAGATAAAGATCCCCAACTCACATCAGGACTACAAGATCCCAGAGAATTTCAGCTGCATCACATCTAATGTGGTGTACCTAATTATATGTACTAAATGTCCAACTGGTGGTCTGTATGTGGGGGAGACAGGGCAAAAACTGAGAACAAGGATAAATTCTCATCGTCACACAATAAGAGAAAAAAAAATGGATCTACATGTGGCAAAACATTTTTGTATCCCCGGTCATAGCATGATGGACACTAAATTACTTGTTTTAAAAGGTAATTTTAAGTTTCAGAGAGACAGAAGAGTCTATGAGTATAAATTTATGACAACTTTTGACACACTCAGTGCAGGAATGAATGTGTCACATGGATTTATGTATTTTTACATCAATTAAGGAATTTGCTCTTCAGACCTTCTGGGGGCATCACAACACAGAACCAGACCCTAATCAGAGGGCAATAAAACTTTCACACTCCTTATCTATGAACTGTTCCAATATTTATGTTCATCTCTCTCCCATAATGACAGTTCTGTTTCACGTCACTTGACTTATCTATTGCGTTATTTCTGTGCTGTGTTGTGTATAAATATGAGATTCTTCAGATTTTGTATTGGTCTGGCCTGATGAAGAGACCTGAGTAGTCTCGAAAGCTTGCAATTTGTTACCATCTTTTCAGTTAGCCATTAAAAGGTATCAACCACTGAGGACACTCAATTCTAAATATTTTTGATCTGGACAAAGAAATCTGTTTAGTAATATCTATTGTTTGCATTACAGAATCTGGTGATAGATCTGATTTAAGACATTCCAGGTTCATACTCTTAGGACTCATGCCCACTTGCGATGAAATCGGACGAATTCAATTCGATAAAAAATCGGATTGAATTCGGATCAATAATATTCTATGATTGTGTGGTCATATGCGGTTTTTTTTTCCAGCTCAGATCAGATCATGATTGGGCTGGAAAAAAATTGCAGCATGCTGCAATTGTATTCAAAAAATGCCAGTTCATTCTCCCACACTCCAGAGTTCAGCGCAGGTCAGGCTGGCAGGGTGGGCAGACTCAGTGACATCAGCGCTTGTCTCTGAAGCAAGCGCTGGCATCAACTCATTCATTCATCAGTAGATTACAGCCAGGGCGGTCGCATCTTGGCACCGCTACTGGTTGTAAACTGTATATGGCACATATATTGATTACGGCGTGGGACATAATACCGGACAGGTATGGTATGTTGTTGGTTTGTTAATTTTTATTTATTACAGGAGAACGAGGCATCGCATGGAGTCTTATTGACACCTCTCCATTACTAAGCCGGGCTTGATGTGACCTTGCAATACAAAGGTCACAACAACCCCCTATTAACCCATATGCTACCACTACAGGGCAGTGGGAAGAGAGAGGCTAAGTGCCGGAATTGGCAAATCTTAGAGATGCGCCATTTGTGGGGCGGCTATGAGATGGTGCTTGTAGCCAGGGGGGTCCAATATCCATGGTTCCTTCCTAGGCTATGAATATCAGCCTGCAGCTGTCTGTATAGCCTTTTCTGGCTATAAATTATAGGGGGACCACACATCATTTTTTTGGGGGGTCCCCCTCTTTTAACCTTCGTCCGGCTGAGTAGGTACAATTGTAACTATTCCGTTTTAAAATTGCAATAACTTTTTTTCGAAAAGCCGTAGAGGGCTGAAATTTCGTGACATATCTGCAGTTTTGGTCCAGAATATATTGGCCAACTTTCAATAAAATATCTCAACCCCCTTCCGAGATAAGGGGTCGAGATATTTTTGCATCCATAACAAGCTGCATAGGTACAAATGTACCCTCATATATTTTGAATGAAGATAATGCAAGGAAAAAAGAATAATATTTTTTTTAATGACAATGCTATTTTATTATTATAAACAAGTAAAAAACTGTTCATTTACATTATAAAAGAAAATGTAAGAAACTTTTTTTAATTGATTTTCTTCGCAAGTAATGCATGTTGTCTTTGCTACCGAGTGTTCATCACAAATGGGTTTCATACAAACCACACAAGACTTTCCAGTCTTACGTTGTTTTCGCATCAGGTCTCGGCAGACATAGCAACTACCAACAACAGGGCAGAGTCCACGACTACCATGAGGTATTTGAGGGCCAGCTACTGCTTGCGATGCTACCAGAATGCATCGTCCAAGCACCATTTCT
>VIAB01010199.1:27258-38171 GCA_009801035.1 Oophaga pumilio | reverse complement strand
TTTACATCTAACCAGGAATTCAGACTTCAGTCTCAGAGAGGTATTCACACTACTGTAGACACGTAGGACCCAGCAGATCTGAGACCACCTTGTCATTGGCTGCTGGGCATGCATAAATTGGCCAAATTATGTGCTAAGCGTCTCAATTGTTCCTATTATCCAGAAGAAGTATTGCTATTCATATTTCATATATTCCACATTGACATGCTTTAGCACTACAGAGTGCAACTTTTTTTGTTTATTGTATATGGAGATAGCTGCTCCTAGTATGCACCTGTTCACAATAGCTAGGAAGTGAAAGTCAGGCTTTTGTCATAGTCTCCACATAGTTTGCTGCTACTGGCGGTATGCCACTAGTTTTAAGGTATGTGCACACATTTTATTATTTCAGGTAGATCCCACCTGGAACTCATATGAAAAAGCTCTAAAATATGGCAAAAAGTACAAAGAGAATGCACAGTAATGAAAAAAATGATTTGTTGTTCATATGTTTCATCTTTGTAACTTCTTTTTAGCGCTTCAGACTTCTAAGGATGCAAAGCGATAAAAGAAGTGACTGGTCTATTCTTCAGGCTTGGAAGCCACTCATTATTAATACATGCAATCTTTAAAAATGACGCCGGGAGCAAAGTCACTGAAAAAAAAATTAAAAAAAAGACCCTTCAGGAAAACACCGCCGACATTTTCCTAAAGCGTCTTGTGCAGGAAAATCTCAGCGGATGCACTCGTGTCTGAAAGCTGTTGTGTGCACATACCTTTAGGGTTTTAGCACCATAGACAATGATGGACTATGACTGTGGGTTGACCACTGGAACCTATCCGATGTCTTGTGTGAAAGGAACAGGCGTGCTATTGATACATATAGCTATAACAGCAAATCCTTACTCCTGTAAGGTCAGTGGCGGCACAGCCCCAAGAAAAGGGCCTAAAAGTCTACATTGTTTTACCTTCTGAGGCCCTCTGAATCCTTTGTTCTCAGTTCTATTTTTGAACAGTTCAATAAGTTGACCTTCCCCATCATAAAGACACCGATTAACCCATCAGTTAATCCTACCTGGTGTGAAAACTCTGATTTCCTTCCATGTGAAAAAAATATAATTGAAGGCGTAAAAAGTAGTAAATATTTTGGATCATGAAGTTGTAGTGTATTGAGGCTTTAGTGTTTAGTGTTAGAGGTGGCTTGTTCATTTTGGATGAGTCATATGGAGTTACTCTACAGGTATAAGACATCAAGTGGCATAAAGTTGAGTTCCTACATGTCTAAAATATGACGATTCTTTTACCTTTATGTTAATGTCTTGACTAGTGTTTCCCAACTCCAGTCTTCAAGAGCCACCACCAGCAAATCATGTTTTCCAAATGTCCTTAGTATCACACAAGTAATAATTCCATCCCTGTGCAATACTATGGAAATCCTGAAAACATGATCTGTTGGTGTCTCTTGGGTACTGGATTTGGGGAACACTGATCTAGAGAGTGTGTCTCAAGCTCTATAGGTAGACTCAATGGTGAAGCACATCGATTTGTTGGAGAGTTAAAGTTGGAGAGACAGGTTTGACTGTAAGTACCAATTTTAGCAAGATTTTTAATTTTGACATGGACTTTGCCCATTGGGGTGGACCAGCTATCGCTATGCCCAGAAGAAGTTCCAGTGGTGGACATTCGAAAAGTTCCAATGTAGAGGATTTCTTTAGATATACTGGTTACACAATCACATGACACCACCTGGGCCATATCTTCAACAGCTTCCTCAAGGCCCTTTTACATGGGCTGATAATCAGTGCTTATCAATGCTTTTGCCTATTATTGACCTAGGTAAATATGTCACCATTCACTCAACAGGTTCTGGGAAACACTTCTTTATGCCGGCATAAAATCATGTGGCCGGCATACAAGATGTGCTACCGACAGCAGGATGCAGTACAGAGGTAGAACAATGGTACCATTCCCCGAAATTGGACTATGAAAATTAGCCTAAGCTGTCCTAATTCTACAAGTGTTTGCGAAACTCATGCTTTTGTTTTTGAAACCTTCTTCATCTAAGCTGTTCTTTAGTATTACGAAACATTGGACACATTTGCGTAAAGAAAGAGTTGAAGTCCAAAAAAAGCAGTTACGGCAAAGTCTTCATAACTAATGTACACAGAATCTGACTATAAGGAAGTAAAAATAGTTTAAAAATAACACCAAGCTCTTCAATGTCACTTCTGTTCTCACTACATTGTAGAGAAAGTTACATTAACATACATATATTGTCACCACTCTCTATACAATAACCATACTGCCATATAGAGACCTCAAATAATACCAATACACAATCCTAAAATGTCTATGCACCATGCCCACATAAAAGCCAAAGCCAAAGTACTCCGTTCCAAAGTTTTGCCCCCACCATAATAAAGGTGCAAAGTTTCCAATCAACTAATTGGACGTACACCACAGAACTTCTGTGTTTTGATTGGCCAGTGTTATAGAAGAGAAAAAGCAAAAAGATGCAGAGTTAATTGAAGGGTGACACCCAGGTAATTGAAGAATAGCAGTGTATTTAAATTACATTGGAATGGAGGAGCAAACTAATAAAGTAAAACTGTTCCAGGATCAGCGGCACTTGGAAATGATAGTCAGTTTATATTAAAAAAAGCCAATGAAAGGTCTTCTTAAAATGAACCTTGTACAAATGTGATCACTGCTAGATGCAAATACAGATACATATATACACTACTGATAAGTATTTGGCTTTACCCAAAAAGAAACAAGATAGAAAGTTGAAGCTTTACATTTATTCCACATACTCTCCACTGATGTCAATACACTTCTTACATCGGTATTCCAAGTTCTGTAAGCCTTGCAAAAATTAGGATTTCGGTTTTGCCTCAAACCAGGCATCCGTAACAGCCATGGCATCAGAAATGGTGTGAAATTTTGTACCCTTGATGGATTTCTTCAGGTTTGGAAACAGATGATAGTTCGAGTAAGCTAGATCTGGTGAATAAGTTGGGTGGTCAACCAGCTGGAAGCCCAACTCCGCCAGTTTTGCCTTGGTCGCTTGCGCAGTATGAGCCGAGGCGTTGTCTTGCAGGAACAAGATCCCTTTGGACAGCTTGTCGTGCCTTTAGGCATTCAGAGCAGCCTTCAATTGGTCCAAAAGTTCAATGTAATACCTTGCATTGATGGTGGAACCCTTTTGAAGGCAGTTCACTAGCAGCACGCCCTCCTTATCCCAAAACACAGACGCCATCAACTTAGTGGTTGATTTTTGTACCCTGAACTTCTTTGGATGAGGAGAACCACTGTATCTCCACTCTTTTGACTGCTCCTTGGTTTCAGGGTTATACAAATAAATCCAGGTCTTGTCCATAATGACCAGTTGATCCAGAAAGTTCTTATCAGTCTGGAAATGCTGACAAATGGACCGGGAAGTATTCACTCGCATGCTTTTCTGATCCGTTGTCAAACATTTGGGGACCCTCTTTGCAGGTAGCTTCTTCATATCCAAATGTTCATGGATAATTGCACAAACACGTTCATAGGTAATCCCCATAATGACTGCTATTGCTTTAGCTGAAATTCACCGATTCTCCAGTATGAGGTTGTGCACAGCATCGACGATCTCAGAACAACAACCACTCTCGGTCATCCAGGACGTTCCTCATCATTGGTGCTGAAGTGACCCGTTTTAAATTTGGCTACCCAGTTCTTAACTGTAGACATGTATATGAAGGGAATTGATCCCCCAATGTCTGCGACATATCACCATGAATATTCTTCACGGAATTTCCTTGCAGAAACAACAATTTTATCACTGCTCTGCTCTCATTTGCTGTGAATATCGCATTAGACTCCGCCATGCCATTTTGTTTTCCAGCGTGCCATAAGCAAAAAACACAAAATTTTGAAAACATACTGTATAATAGACAAATAAGGCTTTCATGTGATGAAGCATTCATTACCATAGAAACAAAAAAATCACAAAGCCAAAGACTTATCAGGAGCCATTAAAAGCGGCAATATGCTAAGTAAAAACTGTGCCCTCTTAGTTGACTTCATCTGTCCATAAATTACAAGGATGGCCATTCTTTGAGGAGTTGACCACTACTATAAAAAACATTAAAGAGTGGTGGGAAAATAGAAAAAAATCAATACACATCTACCTGATCGGCGTCAATGTGTCCCCTGCCAGCCTCCTGGCTTCTTCTGATGGGGGGGTTTAAAATGACAGCTGCAGCTAATTAGCAGCCGCTTCTCATCCACAGCCTTCAAATTATTTCCAAGATTCTTTCTTCTGACTTGGAAAGAATAAAAAGGCTGCAGCAGATCAGACCTCTGATTGACTGCAGCCATCACGGGACAACCCCTACTAGAAAAGAAGCCAGGAGAACAGCAGGGTACAGAGAAGTGGTATTACTCCGAGAGGTGTGCATTGATCTTTTATTCTCCTTCTAATATAGGTCCATTTAGAATGTGTTTTAAATGTATGTATCTGCATAAATATTTTACCTGGAGGATCTGGAGATGTTGATTAGATGAGAGCCACCCTTTCATGGTTCATTTATTTAATGAGAGTTCTGGAACTTGGTCTTGACGTCTCCATAGCTCAACAAGTGAACAAAGCCTAGTAAAGCATATTGGGTAGAGAAAAAGACCAAAGCCAAAAGAAGTAAAAGCCCCACCACGGCATGTAAAAACATGAGAAGGTTTGGTTCTTTCCGCACAACAGTTCCATACCTCTATAGTTTATCTCTTGAGTTACTTAGGGAAACCTGCATTGTGGTTGAACTCTCCCTTACGTAAAAAATAGTGCCAAGGGCAGAATAGGTGTCTGTAGATATCATATATCTGGCTGCAATCCAAGTAGGAAGCGCCGTAAATCTGCACACTCCTGGCTTATCTAACCAACCACTTGTAAAGCATGTAAGAAGGATTATCTAAGTCTTGTACTTATTTCTATGCCCAAAAAATCCAAACCTCCAGCAATGAAATTTTTAGGGACTCACTGCTGCTGGGTTCAAGCATTCAAAATCCTTAAGGCTATGGCACAAGGAGTATTTTTGAGACATTCAAAAATGACGGGTCTTCTATTGAATACCACTTCAGGAAATGCTCTGTCTTAGGGGAGTTTTTGAATTTCTTCATCTTAAATGGTTTTTGAAGTGTTTGGAAGGTTTTTTTCCTAAAATTTTTTTGCAGACTTATTACCCTTGTGGTGTTTAGTTGATGCTCATGAACAAGTAGTGCTGCATTAAGGATTAGTACAAGCTGACGTAGAGGTTGTTAGTTTGTTTCTGTAAGAGATGTGCTATATGAGTGTGTTAAATACTTATCCGTGAAGTTAAACATTACTGTAGATCACTTTTCCATAGATCTATGGAGATCTTCAAGTGTGTGGTTCCTTCACTGCAGCTGCAAATAGAGATGCCAAGCAATGGTTGTCATGAGAAGCCCAGGAGCCCAAATAGGTAATAGGCAATTGCAGAAAATGACCCATCGTAAAGTGCTAATGCGAGTGCAAACTACCAAGGGACCGCCCCGACGTGCGTTTCACGTTCGTTTTCTCACAAGACACCTTAGTTAACATTATGTGAGTCTCTGATTTCTCATATAACGTGATGAAATTTCGATCTTTATTGCTAGTTTGACAACTTTCTTTGCCCATTTAATCCCTCCCAGGGTGACAGTATTCCTTTTCTATGTTAAAATCTTTTTTTATTTTTGTTCTTTTGTTCATATAAATCAATTTCTGTGATTAATACATTTTGTCTAATTCATTATACATATGAAGTCAGCACTCTATTTTTTTTTCATTTGTTTAGTAATAGTATCATTAAGCAGGAGTTTCTTCTAACATGGTCCATGAATGTAATATAGAGAGGATACTATGATAATTATATAATGAAGCTACATTCAACCTATGTAATTTTTCTGATTATTTTTTAAAATAACAGTAGAAAGACAGCAGCACTTAGTGGCCAGTTATATTAGGTGGAAAGCACCGACATGTTGGGTGGTCCTGTTGTAAGAAACACTCTTTCTAGCAAAGACATCCCCTCAACCTGAATAAACTTTCCAAATGGGCATTGGTATAAAAGGTTTATCCAAGCAAACAACTTTGACAAGATTTCGCTTTTGCGCATGTAATTATGTCATATCCATGTATTATGTTGTATCAGTGAACATTACAAAATGAGGATTATCTGGGAATGTCTGGAAATCCAATATAAACATTGCTCCTTACAGGAGTTTTCCTAGCTATTTTTCTCCTTTACATTTTTAGAAAATCAGATTTAGTTGCTTTGTTTATAGAAAAATTCTACTTTGTCAAAATTTTTACAGTTTTGGGTCATGATATATTCATGTGAAGGCCGTCTCTTTAGGCTGGGTTCACACATCCATGTTTCGTCATCCGTGCTCAGACCAAGACATGGACTGGCCTCCTGACCTAAACTCAACCGCCTCATAGGCATATATGAGGTTATTGAGTTTAGGACTGGAGAACCTTCGCCAGTCCTTGCATTGTGGTCCAAGTATAGCAAATTATGCAACTTTTCAGGGGTGCAGTAGGTAAGGTGGGCAGTGCTACCTTAGAAGAATCTAGAGCACATGTAGGAACTGAACCACTGACGGCATCTCATGGTTCACAACTACTGTTGGAGAGACCGAAGGTTTAAGTTTTATGTTTTTAAAAATAAGAGGACTTATACATTGCTCATCTTGGTTGTTTTACGCTAATTTTTTTTGGAAAAAATGCGGCGGCGGCTGCATGATGGGACATGGAGTCTTTATGGCTTCTTGAAAATGTTGTATTTAGAACGCAAATCAGCTGTATAGAAAAAAATCAACATGACAGTGGTCATAACCTTTATAGCCTAGCTAAAAGCAAAATCTGAAAGTTCAGAGTGACTGTAAACTTCAATAACTCCATCACTCAGATCACCGTCATAATGGTACAAGGTTTTGAGAAACTAAAATTTGTTGTGGGGCTCCAAAATGGAAAGCATGGTGGTGTTCGGGGTTAATCCGGCTTTTGTGTGTCGGTCAACAAAGAAAATAGAAAAATTCATAAAGTCATTATTACAAGTCTACAAGGGACCCTGTAAATCAATTCTTCATATTTTCTGTCCGGTGAATATGTCATTGGGAGGAGTTGGGGCACGGAGACAGGAGTCACACCTGAATATACAGATTATACGTCATCATGTCATAACAAGATACCAAGACATAACAAGTGCTTGATAGTTATTTGAGAGGAGCGTGCATTGATCGGGCTTGGAATGCCGGGATTTAAATAGTCCATAATAAAGGGTGTACAGTATCATGTCATTGAGTAACTAATGTAAGTCCTTCCCCCACCCTCTTTAATTGCACAATTCTACCAAAAAGACCCTCGAAATAGTAGCAGAGAATTTTATAAGTTCCTTTATTTATAAATAGCAATAATTATATTACCACTTGTTGTGATAGAAAATAGATGTCATGTGTGATATAATTTCATGCATTTAGAATATAATACATGTAATAAACAGAAACAAATCTAAGCATGTAAGATAATGCAACAAACACTTATACAAATGGCATGTGCAACTTCAAGTAGCGAGTGTTGTTTTTCAATAGGATGAATAATTAGAATTGCAAAGTGATGGTAAAAAAAAGCAAAGCTGCAATTTTCTTCTTGTTAAAAATATTTTCCATTCTCAAGATTGAGGGGATTTTTAATTCCATAACTTACAGCTCATTGTCTAGGTTACTTGCAGAGCATACAAGCTTTTTTCTATAGAGCTTGCAAGCGCTGCTCTGAAGCTGACCATATAGGGCTACCTTCCTTGTCCTTGTGCTCCTCTGATGTTGCAAAGGTAAAGCTGCCTCTGCTTGCAACAAAAGAGAGTGTACAGTTTTGGCTAGTGGCTCAACTATGGCGCCAGCCCAAACTGACAATCATCAGGAGTGCACCGCCCCCGGCAAGCAAGAAGATGGGATGTAGAGGAGCAGTGAGCTCCTGAAGATTGATCTTGAAAAAATGCTAAGGATCAAACTCAGTAGACTGGAGTATTTCGAATGCTGCTCTGGAGTTCAATGGGCGATTGAAACTTGAGTTCAATACAATATTCGACTTATTAAATAATGAAAATAACTATAGTTTTCCATCAGTTATGAGTTTGGGGGAAAAAAAATAAATATTTCATCACTTGTATCAGATATGACCATAAGTCGTAAGATTGTAGACATGTTAGAGACAAGTGGAAGGATAGACTAAAACTAAGCACAAACTTATATTTGGCAGGTCTTAGTGGGCAATAAGACAGCAGGTTGAAGAACTCCTTGACGTTTGCTGCCACCACTTAAACCAGTCATTAAAAGGAGCTGGTTTGGAAATGCTAAATCAAAATTAAGTTTGAAAAATTCCAAAACCTTGGAAAAAAAGATGGAAAGGCTGAATGCAGAAAGAAAAGGCTTAATGCACAACTTTATCAGTCAAGGGAGGTCCACCGGGTAGAACTTTCTTATTAATCGATGGTGAAAAGTTTTTCTTTCTTGGCTATTAATGGAAACGCAAAAGAAAGAGACTATCACTCTGAAGCTTACCCTTTGAGCTGAAGCAGCATAAAAATGCATAATTTTAGGACTATCGCCATCAATATTTATTATGTTTTGACTTTTCAAAATGTCCGTCTTAAACCTCAGGCTTCCAATAAGTGACCAGTCCAGTTCAAGTCAATAATTTGGGGTTCTCGCCACATTATTCTCGGCATAGTTGGCCTTGGAATCCTACTTTTTACTGGAGCTCCACTTTCTGTGTCTTGCACTGGTTCTGTGCAATTCCAACCTCCATAGTGTGTTTTGTAGCTTGGGGAGGACTGATGGCAGAACTGGCTTGCTCGGCAACATAGCGGCACTCGAAAACAGGCTACTATCTGTATGAAGGAGAAACGTGAAATAATCGCAAAGTAATATACCTTTCGTTACCGATATTCAGATATATTTTAAAGGGGTTATCTGGGTTTAGATAACACAACCCCAGAATAAGTGTGCAAAATGCGCCTTACCAATTTTGCTAAGTCACAGATCTCTTCTGTTTCTGTTCTTTTGATGTAATATGCATAATATCTATGGCAATTAGCTTTCCTACAGAATAAAGAAATCTGTACTTACATTTCTGTCCAACCCTTAAAAGACAAAAACATGACTAGAGATATTCGCCAAACCAGACACACAACTATTGACATCTGTTCCAGGTCCCCACCCTTCCATGTAGAGAAAAAAAAACTGGTTGGCTGGCTACATGAGATGCATTCGATAAAGCTCTCTGAATACCACCAGGAGCAGTAAAATGAAAGATATGCTATGATTGGATGCTATGGACACCACCACACTCTTTGGTAGCGGGGTTAAGAAAAGTCTCTCTGCCTATAGCAGCCAATCACAGATCAGCGTCCATTAATTTTGAACCTTCTAATCACACCAAAATCATCCACCGATGGCCACACAAAGGGGTCAAAGTATGGTGCAAGGAAAAGCCCATGGAGTCAGCGTTTGTGAAAACAACTGTCCATGATGGCATTTTTTGTACGTCAGTGATTGAAAGTATATTACCATCACCTCTTACTTTTCAAATAATTTTACCCTTGCAGACCGGTGTAATTAATCTGTCAGCAGCGTATATATATTTTTATTGGCAAGTCTCTTAACACTTTTATTGCTTACGTCTCCAGGCGATTAGAAATAAAAAATAGATGAAAGGTTTATGTAGGAAGTGCAGTTCGCCAAAAAAAAAAAACTATATACGAGTATGATTACATAGCTACTTACCCCAAAAACAAACCCTGTTAGCAAAGCGAAAGGCAGTGTTCCTCCCAGGGCAGTTAGCATGATGCCCCAGAATGGCACTGTCATTAAGAATAACCAATATATGATTTTGACCATGCTGGTAATTAACATGCTTTCCAATATTGTGAGATCATTATCATATAATACATTGTGTCACACAATTCTCCAAATAATTAAAAAAAGATAAGAATTTAATTGTGCAGATAGAAAAACTTAAAAATTATGGAATTTCTGATTTTAAAATTCAGAATGATTGGAAATAATCTTTCTCTTGTCTAGACCTGATATTACACAAACGACAATATATTTTCCACTTTAGATCACACTGTCATTTATCCGCCATTCCACTCAGATTCCTACCCGCCATGGTCTTGTGACTAGAAAGAAATAGAGAGCAGCAGTTTCCCTTTCTATAAATTGGGTTACAACAGTCGGATAGCCACCGATCCATCATTTTCCATCAATCCAGCTAGATAGATGACAAACGCTACCAGCTGGAATTGTACAGTCTAAACTTTTAATCTTGGCGCTGAAACATTCCAAGTGGACAACTCTAACTATTTGAGTCGGTGGACACCTGGAACCAGTTATCAGGTGGAACGTGACCAGTTTTTTGTCTTTTTTTTATTCCATCTGCTCCCCTAAAGTATTTTGCCTTAAAAAAATAAATCCACTATACAGTTCCAGATATATGGTCCTTTTTATTCACTGCTTATGTTCATGGTCTTCAACAAAGGAGCATGGCTCACAGGATCCTCTGGGGTGTTTCTTTAGGCTGCTGGCTGCTTTACATAATTACTCTGAGCAATGCTCCCTTGGTAAAGACCATGAACATTAGCCTAATGAGGACACTAAGTAAAAAAACACCCATATCTCTGGAAAAATATGACCGATTTAAAAGAAAAAGAAAAGTTAAAAAAAAAACGAATAACCAAGGAAGCTGCAGGAACAAAATAAGAGCTAAACTTGTCCACTTTTGACAGTGTCAGATCTTTTTTGAGACAATGTTCACCTTAGTGTCATGGCTTAAGTTCATGTACAGATGACCCTCATAAGTCGATTAATATTGGACTCTGCCAGATACCTGAAAGTGT
>VIAB01010199.1:12221-22845 GCA_009801035.1 Oophaga pumilio | reverse complement strand
TGAGGGACGCATGGATTCCACTCAGTATCAGCACTCGCTCATCACTAATAGTCAGACTTTGGTCCAATCCCTTTGTAAGTACAGTTTTGTATTTGCAATACAATTTGAGGTTTTTAACACTTTTTTATTTTGTTTATTTCTTTTATGAAGCAACATACAGTATGAACTCTATGCACAATAAAGAATTACATTGTTCCATGTGGACGTCTTTTAAGGAGGTCCTAGAGAGCAGAAGCATCATAATGGAGAGTAACTGATAGGAGTAACTCCTGCTCAGGAGAACTTGATGCAACTATGTATTACATGGTCACCTATTTTTTTAGTATGCATGTGAAACCATGAGACTGCAGGAAAAATGCACTTTAACGCTAGTAAGTTTTTATTTTTTTGTTGTCCCCTTTAAGACTGACTTGAGGACTACTAATTGGACAGCATCGACTTTAAATTTCTCTACTGATGTGACAAATAAGAGTACAACTCGTTGCCTCTCAAAGAAAAGTCGTCAAGGTGAGTCACTGTTGTTTGATTGCTAGTTTAATTACAACTACATGTACTTTCATAATTGATGTAATAATTGTATGGTATCTTGTCCTTAAAGTTCTCATATTCCTAGGTAAAGGAAAACCAGGGTGTGTTTTGCGCAGAATACAGCCTCAAGAAATTCCCAGTATTCAACTCCTAAATTTTACCCAACACTTGTGAACTCATGTTTAATGGGTTTTTAGTTCTTTCATTAAGGAGATGACAATCACACGTCTACAGTGAAGGCTCTAAAAGTGATTGTAACACCTGAATCTGGAAGATTAAGGAGTTTCCTGACCCAAATTAGATCAAAAAGTGAAAAACACTCTCTGAACTATCAAGATTATTGAAAAAGGACCAGCCAGGGGATGTAATCAAGAACATGACTGTGGTCTTCTTGGTTGGTAGACCTCCATGATCTTTCCGATATGGTGAAGGTCCAAGTGTTGTACATATAGGAACATTAATACATTTTTAAGAGATTTATTTTTTAAAGCTTATAGGGTTATTACCAACTTAGCAAGTTATTACCTATCCTTGAGATAGGTGGTAACTTGCTGATTGCTATGTGTCAAACTTCTGGGACTCCCATTGAATCAAAGAACGGGGCTCTGAAAGCACCAAAAGGAGAATGGTGGCTAGGTAGCCGTACCACCACTCTGTTCATTGTCTGTGAATCTACAGAGCTGAACTTGGCTTTCTCCAACAGTCTTATGGAGCTGAAATGTTTCGCTAACCCTGCATTCACAGCTCCTTTCTCAGGATTGGTGGAGATGCCACTGGTTGTGCCCCCGGTGATTAGCAACTTATGACCTAACCGATGATAATTTAGGACTAATCCTTTAATATTGCGGACTCTGGTATTCCAAAAACCATAGTCAACCATTTACCTGAGTGGTAAAATAACAGCACAGCACCATCAGGCACAGGCGTAATGTGAAATTACTAGGCCCTAATTTCATATTTCTAATAAGACCTTCTCTCCAAGGTCCATGGGCATTTATAGTATTGGTGAATTCCTAGGTGTGTAAGAGCCCTTTCAGGCATCAGGACTTGGAAGTAACTGTGTAATAATTATAGGGGATAACTCAGGAGACTTTTTGCGTGGAACAACACAACTACTGGACTCAGTTTTATAAGTGGTAAAGTCTATATTATCACACGGTGATTCAAACAGGTGCAAAGCAAAGCTCAAGTCCACAACACTTGGTGTAGATATTAAATGCAGCTTAATAGTCTATAGGAAACTTCAGAGAGAAATGCAATCAAGCAGAGAGTCTATGAAGCACAGTTAAACTTGAGGATACTTGACATGAATAAGTCTTAGTTTAGTCCTAGCACAGGTAGATATGCTTATGAGGCAGTTCAATTAATATCTTTAGCTCAACCAGGGAGGCCTGGGTAATAGTCTCAGGTTTAAGCAGCGCAGAGCTGCAACAGCTTACATGTCCAGCAAATGCAGAAGGGAGTAACACCAGCAGCCAGATGAAGGAGGATTACTGGAAACCGGTGTATGCAGCAGGAACTCAGAGCAGAGTAGCAGGATCACCAACAGGTTCACAGGAGCAGGTACAAAGCCAGGGAGCCACCAGAGGTCAGAAGCTGGATGCAAGGCAGAATACTCTAGCACAGACTAAAGGCTGGGGTGGAGTTATATAGCAGGAAGACACAGTGCACATGAGACCAAAGACGCCATCTTGGAAAAGGGCAGTAATGCACAAAAGGTGATCAAAAATGTTCAGAGTCCTGACAAACTGTTACTGCTACACCCCTAATAGTTGCACCACTGCCAGCAGGTCCTGAATATCCACTGTTTTTTCTTGGAGGCCAACTGCAGCCTTCACACTTAAGACTGAAGCAAAAGAGGTGATGACCCAACCAGTAACCTAGAAAAGAATGAAGAATGCAATTTGTAGGGTGAAATTTGTATTAAAGATGAACCATGTATTTTCTACATAGCACAATAATTTGGGGGATCATTGATATGACTAATATTGTGGTAGTGATCATGTGGGCACTATTCATTGCGTGTTCAGCATAGCACAATTATATGGGGTTAGAAATGATTGAATCTGTTAAAATTTGAATTTTGAAAATTGATTTGCAGTAAAATCAGTTTGCCGCAAATCAACAATACTGGAAAAAGACCAATTGGCTTAAAAAATATTTACGACACTATTTTATTTTCCACAGACACTAATTTTCTTCACTGCTGTGCTGTCAAACACGATCTGTACAGTTTCTTCATTGTTTAATGTTTCTCTCCCTATTCCTATGATTAATCTGTGAGCTGTGACGTCTTCTCACTATCCAGATTCACCCCAAAATGGATGCTGCATTCCCTGCTTTTGCTTTTCTGCAGATTCTGACAGTCCTTCATGATATACTGTGATTATGAGGAAGCCAACGCAGCTGGACTGATGTTTTGTAAGCCTTTTTCTGGCTGATGCAAAGTATTAAAATTGTCTGATCGAGCGAATACCTTAAAAATTGACAAAAATTTGATTTGCACCAAATGGTTTTTTTCTGTTGGGGGTCACTGTGTGTCAATAATATTGTAGTAGACACCATCACCATTCATTGCATTTTCTGTATACCACTATTATTTTTATTGGGGGGTCGCTAATATTATGGTGAGCACACTCAAAACTTTCAAAACATTTATCTCCCTGGTAGTATAATATAGTTATGTTAAATTCCAGCTTTATAGGTCTGAATATTTCATCATATGGTTTATAGGTGAATTAGGGCTGAAGTAAAAGACATTAAGATCTTAATTTCATGTCATAAATTCCTGCTCCGTCTATAAAAACGTCTCTGTAGGTTCCTTGTTCCTTAGTGTCTCATGTCTATTAGATTTCACCTGGTTTTCTTATATAAACTGCCAAATGCGGAAATCATCCTACGATGTGTAAATGAGCATCGGCAAAATCACAGATTATATAGAATGAATTACACTAGTTTTCCCTCGTAAAAAAAAAATTGCAAATTTTGGAACACACCGGTGTTTTACTTCCTTAACCTTTTTTGTAAAAGATAAGAGATGTACACAAGTGGTCAAAATTGTTGGTACCCTTCGTTTAATGACAGAAAAACCCACAATGGTGACAGAAATAACTTGAATCTGACAAAAGTAATAATAAATCAAAAATCTATGAAAATGAACAAATGAAAGTCAGACATTGCTTTTCAGCCATGCTTCCGCAGAATGCGATCAAAATGTTGTATGTACTTTAAAGTGGAATAAATAAAATTAACATCTTAGGGTGCCATCAAATAAGCTCCCATACAATTTCATCAAAAGAAACGTAAAAAGGTTACAGGTCTCAAAAAATGGCGACAGAAGCCAAATTTTTCTTTTTCACAAATTTCAGAATACTTTTATCTCTTTCCCGATGTGTGATGCAACAGTGAGACATACATCAAGTGACAGAATGTGGAGCGTGCTCAGGAACTGAGCCACCATCATACTCGGAAGATGCCGGCTCTGTTACTTAACCAGCATCTTCTTGCAACAGCAGGGACCGGAGCTGAGCTCAATCGCTGCTGTCTAACCATTTAACCCCTTCACGACCTTTGACGTCAAAGGTCGTGTCTCTGCCTTTAGATGCAGCCTCCGACTCTGAGCCTGCATCTTTCCCCCGCACTTGATGGCTGATTGGCTGGCAGTATTTCACCTGCGGCTGTTAACCTGTTAAATACCGCTGTCAATCACTGACAGCAGGATTTAACATGTGCCAGCAGCCGGAAACGAGTCACAAATCCCGCCCTTTGGCTCCCCTGTCACGTGATTCTAGGGCACGATGGGTTGTCATGGCAGTCTGTCATTGTGAATCTCCGGTAAATGCCGGTCCTTGGTCGGCGTTCATAGGAGATCCTGATTTCTGCTACACATAGAAGTGCTGAAGCGCTGAAGCCATGCTATGTGCTGAAGCCATGCTATGTGCAGCACAGGTGATTGGACGATCGCACCTTCAAGTGTCTTAAGAGGACTATTGAAGTCAGTGAAAAGTATGAAAAAAAACTTTTTAAAAATATGAAAAAAATTTAAAAAAAACACCAAAGTTCCAATCATCCAACTTTTGCCCCATTGAAAATAAAACAAAAAAAATGATCAATGATCTGATCAAAATAAAGAAACAATTAACCTGATCGGTAAATGGCATAACGAGAAAAAAAATAAAAACGCCAGAATTACATTTTTTTAGTTACTGTAATATTGCAATAATATGCAACGAGGCAATCAAAACTTCGTATCTACCCAAAATAGTATCAATAAAGACATCAGCTCAGGGCACAAAAATAAGCCCTCACCCTACCCCAGATTCCAAAAAATGAAAACGCTATGGGTCTCGTATTTTTCTTTTTTTTTTCTTACAATTTTTGGAATTTTTTCACCACTTTAATACAAAAAAAAAATAAACATGTTTGGTATCTGCATCATCGTACTGATCCGGTGAATCATGTTAATGAATATTGTACATAAAAAAAAATCTTGTGGAATTGCACTTTTTTTTGCAATTTCACCGCACTTGGAATTTGTTTCCCGTTTTCTAGTGCACTATATGGTAAAATTAATGGCGTGATTCAAAAGTACAACTAGTTCCGTAAAAAACAAGCCCTCATCCAGCTATAATGATGGAAAAATAAAAAAGTTTTTGGAAGAAGGGGAGGAAAAAATGGAAGCGCAAAAATGGAAAATCTCAAGGTCATGAAGGGATTAAAGCCTGCTGTCAATCACTGGTAGCAGCATGCAAATACTATGAACGCCAGCGCACTTGTGCATCCGGTCTCAGTAAATGGTGACACAATGCAATCTAAAAAAAAACACGTCGCTTAATGAAAAATGAACAGTAAATGTTTGATATCACAGTAATCGTACTAACAACCCAGAGAATCATTCTGCCAAATAGTCCACTTACTGCATAATAAACACGGTCAAAGATGAAACCCTCCTAAAAAAGGTAGAGTTAAAAGTATAACCATGTTCTTATTTTTTTTTTCCTAAATCAATAATAGACATAAAAATTAAAAAACTTTGCACTACTACTTATCAGAGAAATCTGTTTCTTTCTCCTCCCAGATTGATCTTTCATTCTCAATGCATAAGTAAAATCTTGAAAATCTGTGTTCAGGAAAGGCAGAATTTTCCCATTACTGAGATAGCAGATGTCAGTTGGTGCTCATAAAATTCTATGGAAGTCAGAGGAGGAGCTAGAGGCTGACACAGAAATAGAAGGAGTTAGAGGAAGGCACAGACAAAGGAGGAGGAGCTAGAGACTGACACAGAAAGAGGAGGAGCAGTTATAGGCAGGCACAGACAGAGGAGGAGCTAGAGGCTGACACAGACAGAGGAGGAGGAGCTGGAGGCTGATACAGAAAGAGGAGGAGCAGTTATAGGCAGGCACAGACAGAGTAGTAGGAGCTGGAGGCTGACACAGAAAGAGGAGGAGCAGTTATAGGCAGGCACAGACAGAGTAGTAGGAGCTGGAGGCTGACACAGAAAGAGGAGCTAGAGGCAGGCAAAGACAGAGGAGGAGGAGCTAGAGGCTGACACAGAAAGAGGTGGAGCAGTTATAGGCAGGCACAGACAGAGGAGGAGGAGCTAGAGGCTGACACAGAAAGAGGTGGCGCAGTTATAGGCAGGCACAGACAGAGGAGGAGGAGCTAGAGGCTGACACAGTGGAGGAGGAGCTAGAGGCAGGCACAGACAAAGGAGGAGGAGCTAGAGGCAGGCACAGACAGAGGAGTAGGAGCTAGAGGCTGTCACAGAAAGAGGAGGAGCTAGAGGCAGGCAAAGACAGAGGAGGAAGAGCTAGAGGCTGACACAGACAGAGGAGTAGGAGCTAGAGGCTGTCACAGAAAGAGGAGGAGCTAGAGGCAGGCAAAGACAGAGGAGGAGGAGCTAGAGGCTGACACAGAAAGAGGAGGAGCAGTTATAGGCAGGCACAGACAAAGGAGGAGGAGCTAGAGGCTGACACAGAAAGAGGAGGAGCAGATATAGGCAGGCACAGACAGAGGAGGAGGAGCTAGAGGCTGACATGGACATTCTGTTGCAGTTACCTGTTAAGTTTTGAAGCAAAACTTTGGTATAGTTCACATAAGTTCCAGGTCTCTCTCTTATCTAGTTATACAGCAAGTAACACAGAAGTTAATTTGGTTTAAATTAAAACAGTGAGAAAAAAGTTAACTAAAGGAGGCATCATAGGAAATACCAAGGAAACACATGTCACATATTGTGTCCTAAGTCCTCACCCTTTTTTTAATATATCATTTAGTGAGATACTCACCCTCCCCAGGTCCAGGTCCGACTTCTCACCTGGACTTGGTTCTTGGTGTTAAGACTGCAGTGTTGAACTTACGTCAATAGCGTGTGAACATTCATTGACCTCAGTGACTTGTTCTGTCGACCTTGACACAGCTGCTGAGCTTTAGTGATTGGCTGCAGTGGTGACTTGTGCTGCACTCATGAGGACACTGCTGCACCCAAAACGCAGACACTGGAGCAGCTGTGAAGAGCCGATGCTGCACTCAGGGTGGATGAGTACCCGCTCTATTATTTTTTGGTATTTTAGTATTTAGGATACACTTTCCTTAAAGTGTAAAACCCCTTTAATGTCTATGAATTTAGAATGGGACATCATAAAAGATCCTGTAGGTGTAATGTGGATCTGCCCGAATACTTTTGACCATATGTATGTTGTAGCAATGCGTTGGAAAACGATGTAGCGCCATCTGTTGGCTGCAGTATGAAAGTACAAATCATCTTCAAATACTATTGATTTTTGTGTTTGCAGTATAGAAAAATATATCTCTTCACCCAGAAGCTATCAACAAGCTGACATTGACTGATCTATGCTTTGCACCTTTTTAGGACTTTGAGTGCATCAACGTGTGCTTTTTTTGGTATATGAAGGTCATATTAGGGAGGATCAGAGCTGAGATCTGCTCAGAGTCATTGGGTCTCATTGTGGAGGATCTGATCTGTGCGTGAATTACATAAATGGATATTCAGTGAGCGTCTGAAATACTTTATTTCCTCCTTGGTGGCTTCAGTATGGCACATGTAAAGCTGGTAACAAGGTCCCCAGGCATTGCAGTTCTCCAGGGGTTCCACAATCCAGATCCATTACAATCAACTGATCAATTCAATTAAAAAAGAGGTTTGGCTTTGTGACAGTATCCCTTAAAATCCTTTTCTGCCCAGCTGATAAACTCAATAAATACAATAAATAATTTGTAGTAAGTCATTCAGTTTGGATATTCAATTAATAATGTAATTTATCTGTAAACAGCAGTTATCCTGCTTGCTGATGGCTTACATGTCGCACAGGGTAAAAAATTGGTTAAAAAATAAGTGAATGGATCAAATATATCATAAATTTAAGATGATATTATGAAGGGTAGAGTCACAATACTGTTCAAATATAGAAACGCATCAGTTCTACCCTATAACGTAGAAATATTAGGATACAGTTTATAATCTCATTATCTTATTTCTGGATGATATCCCAAAATTAAAATTAGATTTTGTAAACTGAGACAGGTTTGACCTGAACAACGGTGCCCACAATGACATCAGAGTGACTGCTGATCTCCTGCACCCAGAATCCGGGTGTGCTGAGTTACCTAAACACATGTGCCATTGACATTAACGGTGACGTCAAGGTTTAGTCAAGGAGAAAGCTCGTTCCTCGTCACTGTAGGTGGCCGAGCTCTCCGCTCATTCTACACGAGGAGCGTCATACTGGAATGAGACTACACCCAGCTGAGACACGCAGCGAGAAGTGACAGAGGAAATCATCATCCGGGCGTGACTACTAAAGTCGTAGGAGATGTTTATGTACGCTAAGCTACCAAATCACCAACAAGGTATATACAATGTCTATCGTAACCAGCTATGGATACAGCATCGTGTAAAAATCCCACTTTTTATTGGACATAAATGGTTGGATCCCATCACTAAAGTAAAGCTTTATTTCCTTTTTATGGTAAGGGAGTTGATTGACAGATGCGTCTTTCCTTTTGGCTCAAGATATCCCGAGAAAAAATGGTTCAAAATGGACAGCTTTGAAAAACATAAAATTTGGGGGAATCCAGCTGGATTTTCTTGACATACAGTATGAGATTCATTGTGCAGAATGGGCATGTAGTCTTCTGACTTGTGGATCTTAGTATGGATACTTTCTTGTTTCGCTAAGACTTAGTTAGGATGATGGAGCAAAAGTACTAATTTACTTCTTGATTTTTCATTGGCAATGGTAAGATTAATTTTCTAATTTTAGACCATTTGGGTGGGTATTAGTGATGAGCAAACGTGCTCAAATAACGTCTTGTTATCCGAACATCTGGTAGTGTTTGTATATTATGTTTGCATCCTTGCAGCTGCATGATTTGCAGCTGTTAAACAGCCTCAACACATGTGGGGATTCCCTAACTAACAGGCACTCCCTGCATGTGTTTAGGTTGTTTAGCAGCCACAAATCATGCAGCTGCAGGGACTCAGACATAATAAGCGAGCACTCCCAAGATGCTCAGATAACAGCGGAGTATGCTCAGACAAGACGTTATCCGAGCACGTTCGCTCATCACTAGTGGGTTCATTATCCATTCCACAGAGTAGGATCTAGGAAATTGAACTGCCATACTAAATGCAGGCTCAAACTGTGATGGGTTAAATGAGACTTGTCAAGGTCTAGTACAACTTGGCACAAGATAAAGTGTAGGCTTTAGAGATTAGCCGATCAGTTTGAGGACAAATTTTGAAAAGAAATACGGATGCTCCAAAATCTGATTTTTTTGTGATTTGCTTTAAGTGAATGCAGTAAAATGGCGACTGGCGAACCGTCTTTTTGCTACATTATAGATAAAAATATATGTTGCGCATGCTGGTGGCACACGTGGTTTCATGAACCCACTGTGCCACAGGGCTGGGCTTAACCAGGATGGGCGTAGCTAAGCTGCTACCAGTTGTTCACTGGATGGTGGAGTCAGGCTTGGCTGTGGGTATTCGCCAGATACCACTGATAGGCAGTTCCTGGTACTGCAGCTGCTGACCCCAGGGGTCAGATACGCATACACGGAAATGGACTCGGACTCCGTTCAGAATAATAGGCTATAGGTCTTCTGCAGAACGGTTACTGACACGGAGAGACTGGACTAATTCAGGATACAGGTGCTGCCGATGCGGGTTCCGTGATCTGAGACAGGTTGTTGCAGTCAGGATATATGGGGTACTCGGATAGGCACACATTCAGACACACAGGTCGCGGATATGGAATCAGGGACTGGCTGCCCACAGACCGGGGGATGAAGTTCAGGAAATGGCCGCACTAGGATCAGGGACTTTGGGTTCAGGACTGGCTGCACCAGGATCAGGGACTTCGAGTTTTGGACTGACTACACCAGGATCAGGGACTTCGAGTCTAGGACTGACCACACACGGAACAGGAACTTTGGGTTCAGGACTGGCCACACTGGGACCAGGGATTCAGGTTCAGGATAATGGCCATGCCGGGACAAGGGATACAGGTTCAGGACTGGCCGCAACGGGACCATGGACTTTGGTTTCAGGATTGGCCACACCATGACCAGGGGACCTCACAACTTTACTACTGGTAGAACACCACACTGTGGTTGAGTGTCTTACTTACCAATTACATAAGGGGGAGGGAGTCTTTTATACAAGATGACTTCCAGTTATTGGCCGAGAGCCATCTTGCGGGTGCACTTTGTTACTAAATGCCTTCCAGCTACTGGTTAGGGGAATTTTATTATGTGAATGCCCTGCCCCTTCAAGAGCAGGGGAGCGCGAGTGCTCACTAGGCGCGCCGCCAGGATCTGTGGCGAGCACGTTACCAGGAAGCAGGGAGCACGGCGGGGACAACACTGCGCGGCCAGGGCAGTGAGTATGCCGGCATCCTGCATGGAGGGGGAAGAGGAACCATGCAAGGGCGCCGGTCATTGCGTTACAATATTACTCACCTCAGTCCACTCCGGTCTCCGGTCCAGTCATCTTTGGTCCAGTGCTGTCTCTTCATCCAGCGTCTCGCTTTTTCAGCACCTTGACACTAACTAGGCCCCCCAACATGTTGCAGAAGGC
>VIAB01010198.1:56143-73074 GCA_009801035.1 Oophaga pumilio | reverse complement strand
TTGGATATAGCAGACACCCGCGAGTAGCAATGGTAAGTAGTGGAGACTTTGATGTAATAGAGCAAAGTAGCAGAAGAGGAGACTTAGATATAGCAGAGCTGAGCAGGAGTAGTGGAGCAGTGGGATCTTGGATGTACCAGAGGTGAGTAGCAGTACTGGAGTAATGGGATTTTGGATATATTGGAGCTGAGCAGTGGTACTGGAGTAGTAGAGATTTGGATATAGCAGAGCTGAGTAGCAGTATTGGGTAGTGGAGACTTGGATGCAGCAGAGCTGAACAGCAGTACTGGAGTAGTGGGATCTTGGATGTAGCAGAGCTGAGTAGCGGTACTGGAGTGGTGGAGAATTAGATATAGCAGAGCTGTGCAGCAGTACTGGAGTAGTGGAGACTTGGATGCCACAGAGTTGAGCAGCGGCAGTGGAGACTTTGATGTAGCAGAGCTGAGCAACAGTATTGAAGTAGTGGAGACAGGGACGTAGCAGAGCTGAGGAGCCGAATTCGGTAGTGGACACTTGGATGCAGCAGACATGAGTAGCATTACTGGAGTAGTGTAGTGTCTGCCTTCATACAGCAGAGCTGAGCAGTGGTACCGTAGTAGTGAGACATGGATGTAGGAGAGCTGAGCAGTGGTACTGGAGTAGTGGACTTAGATGTAGCGGAGCTGAATATCTGCACTGGAATAGTGGAAAATTCGATATAGCAGAGCTGAGCAGCGGTATTGAGGTAGTGGAGAATTGGATGTAGCATAGCTGAGAAGCAGTAATGGAGATTTGGATATAGCAGAGCTAAATAAAAGTGCCAGAGTAGTGGAGACATGGATGTAGCAGAATTGTGTAGCAGTACTCAACCAGTGGAGACTTGGATGTAGCAGAGCTGAGCAGTGGCCTAGCTTGAAGCAGCTCTGCATGAGTCAGATTTAAGGGACCCGGTGACATGACATCCTTGGAGCGCACTATCTTCAGATGAGGCGCTGTTTTACTTTTCCCTCTTGCAGCATACAAGCTCGAGCCGTATGCTCCTCGGTATTCATGGGTACCTAAGGAAAATAATATATTTATAAAGGGTGCAGTGACAGTTCTTACTGATGTCCAGGTAAAACCACAGCAGGAGGTTGCTGTCAGGCTGTCGTGGATTTTTCTTTACTCTTTTGATTGCTTATTGCACATTGTATAGAACACCATGATCAGTATTTTTAGCAGTGTGTTTTCCACTGTGGACCACTGGAGGGCGATCATGACATCATTGCATAACTAAAGGCTGCACAAAGCCGCGACTCTTCCCATATTAGAGCGAAAAAATGTGAAAGGAATTAATTTTCCTTTCATTTTTGTTCACACAGATCAGATTATGTCATCTTCCTGGAGCTGCACCGCATGTATGGAAGGGCAGCCCTGCCTGTACAGTGCATGCATACTAACACAAGTGGCGGAGAGCAGCAGAAATGTATGTAGAGTTTAGAGGAGCAGGAAATACAGTTAATATCAAAGGCTCAATGCTGAAAACTGACAGTAATTTCAAGAAAGTGTTTGGTTAGATATTATTTTTAGTGCTGTTTTATTCACTTGCATTTTTCCTTAGATTTAAAGAGAACCTGTTACCAGGTCAAAAGTGTCCAGTTTTTCCTCTTGTGTCATTCCCGCTGCTCCCCTGAGTATGTGTTTTTTTATTTTTTATAAATCCGCCATATGGTTCCAGAGCTAAGGGTCTTTTTATACTAACAGGATCCTCTGGGGCGTGTCTTTAGGCTGCTCTGCATTAACCTGTGAGCCACGCCCCCTTTTAAATAAAATTCCCATATCTTTGGAACCGTATGGCAGATTTATAAAAAACAAACAGCAGAATGCTCAGGGGATCAGCAGGGATAAAATGCGAGCACAAACTTACTTTTTGAATCTGATGACAAATCCTCTTTAATATATTGTAAAGTCTGGAAGTATCCTGACAGCTCATATGCATCTAAATTCACAATATAAAAATCAGGGCATTTTAAGCACCATCCCCAAGAACCCACTCAAAATTCCCTCTCTTGGGCATATTTTACCTAAGATTGGCCTCTGTTAAAGTCAGGATCTCAAGATTGTCGTGGTAAAGTCAGACATCTTGTCAAGTATGGCATCCATGCAGTTCAGAGTATAATAATAAAAGAAACAATACTCCCTTTACCTATCCCCTGCTGCGTCATTTCCAACTCTTCTGAGATCTCCTTCCGTTCTCTACTGTTGTACTTCTTGCTACCTTGTGACCACTGCAGCTAGTCGCTTTCTGCACCCATGATGAACACATTGTCACGGGGCAGTTGTAGAAATGCAGGGGACAAGGAACCTGGGCCCCTGAACTGCCCCTAAAGCTAAGGGAGGACCTGTCTTTCCTTAACTTGGGGGTACGCTTAATGGTAGTGAGGCCCAAGTCCCCGACCTGTCCCTGTCTCCTGTTTAGCCCTGAGCTAAACCCACCAACCCCCTCCCCCATAGGTGAGACAGGGAATAATGTGAATTACACCAATAACAATCAAAAGGAAAGACAGACACTTAAGGGTTAATCAACTAAACAATAAACACTTATCTTTCTCTACTGTTAAGCTCCGCACAGCAGAGTAAGGCCCCAGATGAGGGAAGCAACTGAAGTACCACTGCTCTCAGCAGCTCCTGGCTCAAGCTAGGTTGGTCTCCAGAGGAAGCAATATTACCAACACCAGCTTACAACTCAGGTGACCTTATAAAGGAAGTGGGAGCGGTGGCCACCTACTCCTGACAAGTAATCAGGCATGCAATTCCACCAGCGGCCACCGGGGGCAAAGACTGAGATTAACCCCTGCTGACCAGACAGGAAAGAGGTTTCAACATGCAGAGAGAGATCTGCCACAGATCCAATTGTGGATCGTTACACACATCGCTGCTGTGAACAGTGATTGACTGCAGCAGTCAGAAGTCTGTCTAGATGGAGCAGGTCATATGTTGGCCAAACATATCTGAAAGAACATAGACTGGCAGGAACTGTGGAGAACGTTGGAATCGGAGAAGAGGGGAATCGAGTCAAGTATCACTTTTCTTATTTTACACCATTTTGAGGGACATTTATTTAAAATTTATGTGATTGGACTCCTCCCCTTGACCAAGATTGACCAGGTCTCTTCGAGTATCCGGAAACGCCCAGCAGACACTTGAGTCACCATTTGGCGATGGATTTTTTTTAAGGTTGCGAATGATGGTCGGATGGTAAGTTCACAGAGGTAAAACCTGCTGACTGGTTCCCTTAAAGAAAATGTGGATCAGAAGGAAACCATCACTTCAGGAATGGGTTTGGTGGACATGTTCTGCTACTGTAGCCAAATTCTTTGGTGATAGTATCCATAGGTGACACCACTGTTTTCCAGTATACCTGGTGACAACACTGTATCTCCACAGTTGGAAAATGGAGGTGTCACCCATTCCTTGTAATGTTGGTGGTTAAAAGGGTTGTTCCCTCTTAGACCCCAGTTCTGTTGATGAGTCCCATCCGCATCTCATGTGCCTGGCATTGGCTACGGCCCCGATATCACTTCGATAGGAGTCCATCTAAATGGGCAGAGCTGCTGAAAGCACTGATTGACTGCCGATGTGTCATCGTTACAAAGCCAATATCAGATGTCGGGACGGGACACTTACTGGGGACAATAACATCTACATTTTTTGTGACTTTTGCTTCGAAAAATAGTTTACAGTTTTATAGGAACAGGATTCTTCCCGTTGATAAAGGTGTCCATGATAGTTCTTGTAAAGAAATATACCCATCATGAACAAAGGCTGGCCTACTATGATGACCACCACTGCAATCCAAAGATCAGCGGTGGTCACTAAACTATCAGATAGCCGAAGATCAGTGGAACCCAAGCAAAGGCGAATTTATAAGAGGATATGTAATTATGTACAAAGTACATATCCTGTTCTCCCTCCGGGTAAACAGGATGATGGGACCGAAGAAAAATGCCCAGAGGTCAATTTTAAAAGAAAAAAAAAAACAGTTTCCTATTGTATTACTAATTTGGGAATTCTTCACACTCCCTAATTTAGATTTTCTCATTGTATGCTAAGCAGGAACTCAAGTATGTTTGTACCATTGTTTAACGACGTTGCCATTGTTGGGTTCCTTAAGATCTATACACCTTTGCTAACTATCGACTGAAGACTTGTTTGCTCGATAACTGTCTCTTGCCACTCCCCCATAAATAAGCACACTCATCTTTATTAAGCATATGTTCTCAATGAGGAGAATGAAGTTATGGGACATCAGACACCTCTACCATCACACCGAAGAGAACAAAAGGATAGGGCGTTAAAATTCAACATCTGTCTCCCCTCCACCCCACCGCAACATCATTTCTCCTAATTTGGAAGGTCTTCTGCTCTAATGTGCACTATTGGCTCCAAAGTTTGTCCTGCTGAAGAACATTTAGGCCACTCTGGTACTCGTAAGGGACCAGTCCATTCTGGTGGGCCTTATGAGGAGTGAATGTTTCATTTTTGACAGGGTAACTGAGCACACGTTAATTCATTTTTCTTAACCAAAGGAAATATACATTTGATCATCGTACCATATCCAGAACACATTCTCAAACTCATCGTAGAATCATGTTATGAGCTTTATAGAGTAAATTCCCGGAGGACCAAGTAGTTGAAAATATTCATCAATGTGCTTCAAAGGGATGAAGTTTCTCCTTGTGAAGAGCACCAAATAGGTGTAGGGAGACTTATAGGCTAAGCAATGCTCCCCTGAAAATTTAAAAGGTTGATATTGACTTCTAGGATTGTTACTTCTATTTGGTGGCACTACGTTCCTGTCCTCTTCCTCCTGTAGTGTCTACTTGCATATTCCCATGGGAGTATTGCATTGCCTATAAGTCTCCCTACGCAGACTTGGCACTCTATATAAGAAGAAACTTAAACCCCGTGTTAAAGTCCTCTCACCTAGCCAAATTAAAACTCTTGCTTTTCACTGATGAGTGGCAAACAAGTCTGCAAATGGAGCTTATGATTTTACTTCTTATCCTAAGTCATGTGGTGGCAAGGTCCTTTTAAAAGGTTCTATATTGACTTCTAGGACAGGTGGCACTAGGGTTCCTGTCCTCTTTTTTTTCATAAAACCACCCTTCCATTGCCCAGTTTGATCAACCTTATATTGCCACTTGTGACAGAATAATATATGCAGTTCCCTAATTTTATATCTAAAGTGACTTAGCTAAAAAAAAAAAGTAAAACCTTAGATAATTTTTTTCTAGATCATTGATTGTCCAAACTAACCAAATTTGGTGGGATTGGTTGACCATTAATGTGTATGGAGGTGTTTTGAGTTTCCAATGATGATGGCGATTATCGAGGGAAAGATGGACAAGACAACTGAGTTTCAACATGGCCAATGTTTTTGTTCTTAAGAAAGTAATTCCCCTTTCGGAGGTGTAAGGCCGCGCCTGCATGTCCGACTCAGGATTAATTGATGGGTTTGGGTGACAGTTATGTAAAACTCGTGGCTTTCTGAAGGGAAGTTTTTTTCATAAAATGATAGACACGATGTCAAGGACAGTTGAGTGGTGCCTTCTCGAAATTATTGAGAACGTACAGATCTCCAGTATAAAATTCATTTCCATCCTGTTCATGGAAACTTCTCTACTGATTCTAAGAAGTGTTTTTTTCTTATGTGGGTTTATTGAGGAGGAAACATCAATTTGATTATGATGGGTTTTTTTTTCGTGATTTTTGTTTATTTGATACCAAATTGCCATAAAAGTAACTTAAGCTTTCATTCGGCTGCAAGCTCTGGTGACGCCCTTAAAGATAATAAAATTCTGTAAAATAATACATCTACGATATTGCAATATTATGTGGTTATATTCAAGTTAAAGAGGTTAGCTGAGATAAGAATAACTTTCGTTTTTCTTCTTCCAAAAACAGCTCCACACCTGGTCATAGGTCATGTGTGGTATTGCACCTCAGTCACATTCGCTAGGAAGTAGAGTTGGTGCAAATTGATTCTCGTATTGTAGAGTTGGTGCCATGGACCTGGTCCATTGACCATGTTAGTAAACTGTGGTTGCTGGACTTGAGCTTGAAGAACCGTCTCTTACCAGGCAGCATCTGCATCTCTTTTTTTTATTAACTGGCCTAGAATTACTCACTTGTGCCAATCCACTAGGCCAGTGAATCAAAAGTAGAGCCACAGATGCCAGAAGGTAGAAGGCGGTTCACAGGACTCGAGCCTGGTGACCACAGATTACTGATGTGACCGATAGACCAAGTCCATTGTACCAACTCTACAATACCAGACACAACTCATGGCTGGAGCACTTTTCAGAAAAATCCAGTGTCCTTGGAGATTTGGCTAGTATTGAACTTGGTGGCCTCTTCCTTGGAGGCATCTATTGAGTTCCCACTTCACAGCATTGATGTTTTCTCACTCGGAAATGGAACTTCCTTATAGATTCATATAAATTTTGCCTCAACCATTTTCTGCTCACATCAATTTGACCTTAAACTGCCGACCTGAGTATTGTATTCTGAGATCAAGTTGGTTGCAATGGATGTATTCCCTGAAGAACCTAAAACGATGCCGTTGTTTGGCAATGTATCCTTGCAACTGATTCAACTGTTCTGCTGTAACCTAGACAATGGGGAAGGAAATATTCAACTTAGGCAGAGAACCTCTTCAAATTGTATGCAGCAGTCATACTATTCTGACAAGGTCAGACAAGGACACAAGGAAGTGACATTTCTAAGGATCACCATCATCCTCTTCCTCCCACCCTCTCAGCTAGGAGAGCAGCTGTAGACAGCTGATCCAGCTGGGAAATGTTTGAAGACATCTGAAAATATGATCTCAATCAAATCTCCATGTCTTCATCGGCAAGAAAGTTCCGACAAGCACTCTGAGACATTTTGCAACAAAAGTCGCATCCTTCTCACATTTCCCTATGTTCTTATCTTCAGAACAGGAAGACGAGGCTGAAGTCGGGCGATGAAGACTTGCTGAGCTCCCTTCTCATAGACACTTAATCTGGAGTTTCCATCCAGCTTTAAAACCTTAAATAATGTCTGTCTTAGATAATTCTAAAAGCAGAGGCATAAACAGCTGTCATAGATAATTAACTGGTTAATTGTATTGTATTTCCCACAGTACCTATAGCTCCAACGTGACCATGCTCTTGCAATGTCACCCATGAGCATCAGCCTGGAGCAGGTTAGTTCCATCCTTTAGCACACATTTGGTCCATCCTCTAGCGCAGGTTAGATCCATCCTCTAGCAGAGGTTAGGCCCATCCTGTAGTGCAATATAGTTCAGTCCTCTAGCTCGAGTTTGGTCCATCCTCTAAAGAAGGTTCGGTCCATGCTTTAGCGTACGTTAGGTCCCTCCTCCAGTGCAGGTCGGGCCCATCCTCTAACAGAGGTTATGCCCATCTTCTAGCGCAGGAGGTCCATCCTCTAACTCACGTCTGGTCCATCCTCTAGTGCAGGTTTAGTCCATCCTCTAGCACACATATTCTACTTCATGTTTGGTTTATATTCTAGTTCACGTTTGTTCCATCCTCTAGCGTAGGAGGTAGATCCTCTAACGCATGTCAGGTCGTTCCTCTAACGCACGCCAGGTCCATCCTCTAACGCACGCCAGGTCTATCCTCTAACGCACGCCAGGTCTATCCTCTAACACATGCCAGGTCCATCCTATAATGCACGGCAGGTCCATCCTCTAACGCATGCCAGATCCATCCTCTAACGCACGCCAGATCCATCCTCTAATGCACGCCAGGTCCATCCTCTAACGCACGCCAGGTCCATCCTCTAACGCACACCAGGTCCATCCTCTAACGCATGTCAGGTCCATCCTCCAACTCCCGTCAGGTCCATCCTCCAACGCACGTCAGGTCCATCCTCCAACGCACGTCAGGTCTATCCTCCAATGCACGTTAGGTTCATCCTCCAACGCACGTCAGGTCCATCCTCCAGCGCACGTCAGGTCCATCCTCTAGCGCGCATTTGGTTCATATTCTAGTTCACGTTTGTTCCATCCTCTATTGCAGGTTAGGTCAATCCTCTAGGGCAGGTTAGGTCAATCTTCTATCTCATGTTTGGTCCATTTTCTAGTACACATTTGGTCCATCCTCTAGCGCACGTTAGGTCCATCCTCTTGCACAAGTTGGGTCCATCCTGCTGTCCCATAGGCTGTATAAATCTGCATAGGGCTCTGATTTTTTTTTTCATCAGCTGCTAAAACAATGATCGGGGAACAATCAGAAGGTAATGCCACCTTTTTTGGGATGGAGAAAGTGGAAAATATTGGGCCATTCTGCCTAACAAAAATGGAGTATACTGGATACTGAGATGATCATGCCAACCACCATGAGATATGTTGACATTGGATTTGTCTAACTAACTACCCAAATATCCTTAATTTTATCTGAAGCCTATTGACCAATCAATGTTTTTGGTGTAATTTTCAGGTTTCGTGTCTATATTTTAATAATGACACCATCTAAAGCAATTGTGTGAGATGCGTAGGACAAATCACATGAATAAAACCAACCTGAATGCTAGAATGATGTGCAATTGAATCTTGTAGCCTCTGACTTATAAGGAATCAATGAGTGTTTGTCAGGCCCAATAACAGGTCCATGTGAGGACCATCTTGGATCATAAATTCACCTTTCCAATCAGATTTTCAAAAATTTCTTACCTGTCTCGGTGAGAGCTCTCTATGGTAGCAGTCTAGGATGGTTTCTCCATTTTTTTTGTACATCCTTTGTTTTTAGAAGAGGGATGTTGCTCTTCAGAGTTTTTAACTCTTGAGAACCAAGTTTGTAGAAGTACTGTTTTAGGGACAGGATCGTAAAGAGTTCTCCACTTTGGACAATTACTACTTCTCAGATGGTTCCAATACCAAAAAAGTCTGTAATAAAGTAAACCCCCTGGGACAAATGACCGACCAGTTAGCTGTAATCTGTGGGGAAGTCTGGCAGTAGGTGTTAATTATCCCTACAGCACCACATTCAAATCAATGGGTTGTCCATGTATTACAGGACAAGACAGGTCCTCCAGAACCAGTGATTCCCTTTGTAGCTGCTCAACACACTAACCAGGATATGAGGATCCTGAACAGAGGAATATATCAAAATGAGGGTATATGAAAATGGATTTTAGAGACTGGACAACCCTTTGTTATAGGTTTTTTAGTATTTCTGCCTAGTGGATCAGCTCTTATCATACGATGAATGCAACATGGATGCAGCTTTCATCTATCTGAGACCTCACTTTGCTGTAGACCGGCTTTTTCTAACAGTGCCCATTCCTTTGTTTGTGTTCATAGTTGGCATGGAATATTTAGCATGTTATGCTACGTGTATTAGGAAATAAAAGCTGGGTGTAGTCATTACATGTGGATACTAATATGTGCAATGTGGAGTTACAACATGTCCCACTACCAGAAGAAATTCACACTCTCACTTTCAAATTTGTTCTACCTCTCTGTTGAGGAGACTGGAGACAGAAAAGAAGCTTTGGAGGTCAATAATGCATTCATGTAATCACTTATAAAAGGTATACATGCTGGTAAAGTTAAAGGGATTGTCCACATTTGTTGCCCCCGCTGTTGAGAATCCCGCTGATCATCTGTAAATTATAAGGGAACCTGGCATGAAGTGTTAAATAGCCTTGAACTTTCAGATGGATTGATTTAGTTTGATTGTTTATTTGTCACATTATCTATCTACAAATTGTTTCATTTACAAATTGTGTTGTCTAACCCTAGAAAAATAACTCCAAAGTGACAGCCAATAGGTGACTCCTATCACTTAAATTTTCTGCCCCCTGCCTGCTGCCAAGTGTAAACCTTCCCTAGTGTTAGAGTTCCCTTAAAGGAAGTGGGGGAGGGGCTTTGTCTATCAATAGGAAGTAGGGGTGGGCCTTTCTTTCAACAGAATGTGAGGGCGGGTCTATGCCCCTGTACTGGAAGTGGGGTCAAGTCTTTGTGTCCCTCTATAGGAAGTGAAGGCGGGTCTATATCTCTCAACAGGAAGTGAGGGAAGATCTTTGCCCCTCTACAGGAAGTGGCGGGAGTCTTTGTCTCTCTACAGGAAGTGAGGGTGGGTCTATATCTTTATAGTGAAGGCGGGTCCTTCTCTCAAGAGAAAGTGAGGGTGGGTCAAAGCCCCTCTACAGGAAGTGGGGTCAAGTCTATGTCACTCTATCGGAAGTGAGGATGGGTCTACATCTCAACAGGAAGTGAGCGCAGATCTTTGACCCTCTACAGGAAGTGGGGTGAGTCTTTGTCTCTCTCTATAGGAAGTGAGGGCGAATCTATATCTCTCAACAGGAAGCATGGGCATGTCTATATTTCTCAACAGGAAGCATGGGCATGTCTATATTTCTCAACAGAAAGCGATGGCAGGTCTATATCTCTCAACAGGAAGTAAGCTGAGGTCTTTGCCACTCTACATTTAGTTGGGCTCAGTCTTTGTCACTCTGTAGGAAGTGAGGGCAGGTCTATGTCTCTCAACAGAAAGGGTGGCTCTTGCCCCTCTACAGGAATTATGGGTGGGTCTTGCCCCTCTACAGGAAGTTGGGTAGGTCTTTGACTCTACAGGAAGTGGGCGCTGGTCTTTATCTCCCTCTTATTTGTCAAACTGCATAAAGGTATAACAGACAGAGAAGCATTCAGTTCAGTCAATTTATTTGACAATTGCAAAAGCAGTGCTTGCTGTGATTTGAGGGTAAGAAAGTTCTAGCTCCTATTGTGCTGGTAGAATGCTGATGAAGAGGAACGGCCCATTGATAAAGACTTGCTGTCAATGGGTTGCTATTTCAACCAGAGGCCTGACAATAGCCTCCAGGTCATCCATACACTACAGTCTACCAGGTCACATCTCCAACTGGGTCTAGTAGGCTACCTGGCAGCCTTATAGTAAAAGGACACATGGTACTGCACTGCACTATATGATCACATGTTGAAATCCCCTTATAGGACCAATAAATATTGCAAAACAAAACACAAAACATGTTTCAAAGTGTTTAAAAAAAAAAAAGGAAAAAACTCCTCCCAAAATCACTATTTGCCAGACAAAAAATAGTTTCATGTAGAAAAAATAAATGTCTCTTGAAATCGAACAGATTAGGTGTCACTGTGTCTACAACAAGGTGTACTATAACACTATATCATTATTTTGCCTGAGTGGTAGTCACTGAAAAAATAAAAGTAAATTTTGACAAAACAATGCCAGAATTGCTATTTTTGCTCATCCCACATCCGTCCCACTTTTATTGGGGTCTAAGAGGTAACTTTTCTCCTTATAGTGACACGCTGGTGTATGGAGACTTCTAGGCCGTGCAATGCACTTCTGAGAAAGTAAATATGGACATTGCCTCTTCAGAGAGGAAAAGGACTTGAACTCTAATGTCACCTATTGGAAGTAGGCAATTTCCATATTTAATTGCCCAGAGGAGCGTTGCATGGCCTATTAGTCTCCTTACCTTGATATGTCAGGCATGTTAATCTCCACAAGGAGAAACAATGTCCCGTAGACTACAGTCAGAGGCCTCTCACACAGCGAAATCAGATCTCATGCTTTTTACTGAGGAGGGGCAACACTCCGAAACACGTTTCTGCAAATTGAGATTCTGGTTTGGCTTCTATCCTAAGTCATGTGGCAAGGTTGATTAAAGGGTTGATATTAACCTTTAGGATTGCTACTTCCAGTAGGTGGCACTAGAGTTCAAGTCTTCTCCTCTGAAGAGGCTATTTGCATATCTACTTTCCCAGAGGAGACCTATAAGTCTCTGACCTTGGCATGTCAAGTGTGTCACTCTCCACGAGGAGAAATGTTACCCCTTAGAACCCAAACAAAAGAATTATAATTTTCAAATTTTAACCATGGGTCTATGTTGTTTCTGAAAAGTTTTTGATTACTTTGAGTTTCCAGTTTCTCTTTGTTTGACTATTAGAAAAGTGACTTTTGAAGCTCCGTCCATCCTTTAAATAGAACATTACCAACTCTAAAACTTCCTTCCACATTTTGCCACAACGGGTGCCGTTAATATATCTTCTTCTTCTTAGAAATACCGCCACAAAACCGATATAAACCTTGACTTGATGATAAAGCTGTGAAGTTTCCCTATCGACAGTCTCTATTTGTGTCCGCTTGCCTTATTTAAAGGGGCAGGTAACTATCCTATATAAATGGTATATATGGTTATAACCAGAAGAGTCCCTTATGACATAGACTAATATGCCAAAAAACATTATGAAATGAAAGTTTCTATTTGAACCATAATAATATAAAAATAGAAAAATAAAAATGGCTCTTTTGGATAGTTGGTTGGTTTTCAAAATCAACATGTAATGAATGGAAAAATAAAAAATGTATTTTAAAATTTTAAAAAACAAAAGTCAATCCCCCACAAAAATATATTACATGAGCGTCAACTGGCCCATAATCTTTTTGGTCTTTAATAGAGTAAAAATATATTGGCCCATGGGGACGAGAAGGTTCCAGCTCAAGCTTGCCCCACTTCCATTCCTCATGGGTGGTCTGAAACATTCCAGGCCATACTTACCAACATTTTGATTGTTACATTCAGGGCATATAAGCCCTTCCTATATGAACAGGGGGAACGTTTCCAACATCTGCCTTTTGACCAAGGTCTACTTTTTCTAGACGGACTCTTGAAGACATGCCACCATTGTGACTTGAGTTTGAAGACCTACTCAACAAGGAGTGTGGTGGTCAAAACTAGCACTAGGAGGATCCTTGGTGGCAATTTTTGTTGAATATACGTCGCTTTGGTGAACGGTTTCTTTAAAATATATTGGCCCATGGGGACGAGAAGGCTCCAGCTCATGGATGCACCACTTCCATTTTTCATGGGTAGTCCGAAACATTCCAGGCTATACTTACCAACATTTTGATTGTCTCATTCGGGTCATATAAGCCCTTCCTACGTAAACAGGGGAAACTTTCCGACATCTACTTTTGACCAAGGTCTTACTTTTTCTTGAAATCTAGACTGAGTCTTGAAGACTTGCCGCCATTGTGGTACGAGTGTGAAGACCTACTCAACGAAGAGTGTGGTGGTCAAAACTAGCACGAGGAGGGTCATTGGTGGCAATTTTTGCTGAATATACTTCACTTACTTGAAGGTTTCTTAAGCCCCCCCCCCATACACATTAGATAGTCGTCGAAGTCTCTCCCGACTTTCCCATGCACAATGTGTGATTCCTTTGTTTTCTATGAAGGAGCCTCAGCCAGAATCTTTTGTCAGCAACCTAAGGATCTGTCAATGGAAATCCATCATGCTGGATCCTTATCTCACCCAACGTCATGTGTCAGGGTGATAGTTGGGAGGCCCACATACACATTAGATCGTCAACCAATCCTGCCGATGTTGGCAAGTTCAGCCAACTTTAGCATTTGAGGGCCTTTACTCTTACGGTTTTAGTAGATTTTTAAGATCTTTTAGTGTAATTGTTATTTTTTTAATTATTTTCTTTTTTGTACTTTTTCTGAAAATGCTCATAATATATTCTATTCCAGATCTTTGAAACATGTCAGACTAGAAATGGGGTCATCTATCGATGGTAAGTTAATGGAGTGTTTCCATTGTTTTGAATTGTTTTTTTTTTGTATTTTAGTGGGGTTATTACAGTCTGTAATTTTCAAGCGTTTTAATAATAATAATCTCATCCTAAAGGGGTTTTCTACAAGTCTATGATCACCGGGAGCCGTACTGATCTCTAAGCAGCATCATGAGTTCCCTGTTTGAATCTCATTACATCACTCTCTTTTCAAGACTCTTGGGCCAATTCTTCATTCCCTTCTTTGATAACAACATCCATTACTTAGGCCCTTTCTCCAAGAGCCCAATAGACACTGCAAGTCTCTCTCTATAGCAGTGGCATAGTGTGGTTTGCCAGTGGCCAGGACAATTCTAGTGTTGAGTCCACGAACACAGTCATAATGTCCCCTGAGTACCTCCTTATAAAAATAATGCCCCTTTAGAAACTATTAATGCCTCCGTAAAAAAGTAATAATACCTCGAGAGTGACACTTCAAAAAGTGAGACTGCTGGTCGGTCAGCTATGTGCAATGCCCCACAAAAAAAAAAAAAATTAAAGTCCACGGCACAGAGTGAGCTGGCACAGGCATTGCACTGTGCCGAGACACCGATGTAGGCTGCAAACTTACAGCAGCCTACAGAGCAAAGCGTGATATGGCTCCATGTGCTACCATAAGATCCAACTGTATCATCATAATGTTGACGCCGTTACAGTTCAAAGTGGCACAAACGCATTCAAAATGGCCTTCACTGCTAAATTTTACACCACTAAGAATTTTTTAACCAGGGAAAATGCCCCTCTGACCCCCCAGTGGTGTAGCTTGGGTTTCCAGCACTCTGGGCAAGGCAAGTATTTTGCCGACTCCCCCTAATTTACAAACTGTTAGCACTCACTGAGCCCCTTCCATCAGCTCAATGTTTAACCCTAATCCCCCAAGCACATATATTGGAAAATAAGGAAAGGTCTTAGATAATTATAGTTTGTTCTTTATAGTTTGTGCTTTGACTTCTTACATTTTTTCTGCTAAAATTCTCAATGTAAAAAAATAGTTTGTTTTTTTTAGGTAACAATTTTATTACTGTAACCTGAAGTCTAGCCATAAGGCTAACTCTAGCTGTAAACCTAATCGTAACCCAATCCCTAGTCCTTAGTCTAACCCTAGCCCTAACCCTAGCCCAAAAGTCTAACTCTAGCCCAAAAGTCTAACCCTAGCCCAAAAGTCCAACTCTAGCCCAAAAAGTCTAACCCTAGCCCAAAAGTCCAACTCTAGCCCAAAAAGTCTAACCCAGGGGTCTCAAACTGCATTCCTCGAGGGCCGCAAACCATGCGCGTTTCCAAGATTTCCTTAGCATTGCACTAGGTGCTGGAATCATGGTGCAGGTGATTAAATTATCACCTGTGCAATACAAGAAAATCCTGAAAACATGACCTGTTTGCGGCCCTTGAGGAATGCAGTTTAAGACCTCTGGTTTAACCCTAGCCCAAAAAGTCTAACCCTAGCCACAAGTCTAGCCATAGCCCCAAGTCTACCCTTAGCTCAAAGTCTAGCCCTAGCCCCAAGTCTAGCCCTAGCCCCAAGTCTAGCCGTAGCCCCAAGTCTCGCCATAGCCCCAAGTCTCGCCGTAGCCCCACGTCTCGGCGTAGCCCCAAGTCTCGCCGTAGCCCCAAGTCTCGTGGTAGCTCCAAGTCTCGCAATAGCCCCAAGTCTAGCCATAGCCCCAAGTATAACTGTAGTCCCAAGTCTAACGTAGCCCCAAGTCTCGCCATAGCCCCAAGTCTCACCGTAGCCCCAAGTCTCACCTTAGCCACAAGTCTCATTGTAGCCCCAAGTCTAGCCATAGCCCCAAGTCTAGCCCTAGCCCTAAGTCTATTGCTAAATCAATCCCTAACACTAACCCTAGTTAGGAATAGATCAAATGTAAAATATAAAAGCAGTTATTAGTAATGAATGTATTAAATCATGTGCACTGCACAGTGTATGACGACAAAATTTATTGCGCACCAATAAACAGTGGTGATGGAGGCAATCGCCCCCTACCCATCCTCGATGCTGTCCTCTTCTTCCCTTGCCGCACCACTTCTGTAAATATGAGGATCCCGTTCACATGGAGGGTTAAATAACATTTCTTCCTACTCATACAGTTTTGTATACATAAAAGCAGCTGTACATAGAAGGATCTGCAGCTTCGGAGAAAACATGGAAGTCGTTCCTGGCGCCCCTCCCCATTTTGTTTAGCGCTAACTGCTATTATTGTGCATCAATCTCTAAACTCCTATTGTCTTACAGGGGAAATGACTTGAAAATTAAGCATGTTTGCTTTTTTTATGACTTCCTGCATGAATCATTATGAAACTCGTGCCAAATGGTTTCCACTAATGACTATAAATAGAGCCGTGAATCTATGGAGTCATTGCTCGAATCTCCGCAGGATTGTGCTTCTCATAGGAAAATGATTTAACAGAGGACATGAAACGGCAGCGTTACAGTCATTATCCTTTCCCCCATGTTATACTGAGCCCGTGATTTCCTTTCTCTGCAATTACATTGTAGTTTTATGCAGCTTTAATCAATTATTTGATGTAAAGAAAATGTTGAAGAAAACTGAGATGCCCTAGATATCGACGCTTGACAGTAGAAGGTAAAGACTACCCGTAAGTTGTCCCATCCAGTAGTCATGGCCGACGCTGATCAGTGGTGTTTCACATTGTGCTGTGAGTTGCTGCTGAGAGAGAGGGAGTGAAAGCTGCTTCATAACCTAGATAAAAAAAATATTTACGGTATATTTAATAGAATAAGTAATACTTCTGTCATAATACAAGAATAGATCTACTGTAATACTGCCGATATAATGAAATTTACTGTAATACTGTTCTGTATAGACAAGAATCTAAGTACTATGGGTCAAAAAGTAGCTACAAGGATGCTAACTAAAGGGCAAGAACATATAAACTATCATAACCCTTTGTGGGAATGAACTATGATGCCCTGTGTGGAAATAAGATAGCTACTATGATAGCCTCTTGGAGTAAGCAGTTAGTTCCCTGTAATACTCCCTTCTAATTGCAAGAAGCAAGTTACTGTGAGGTCCTATGTAAGTAATAAGTTACCAACTATGATGTCCTCTGTGGAAAGAAGCTAGCTACTATGATATACTGTAATGAAAAGATGCTAGCTACTTTACCATCTGTAGTCAGCGAGCTAGCTACTATGATGTCCTCTGTATGTAATAGGTTAAGAAGCTAGCCACTATAATAATTCTCTCTGTGAGCAAGAAGCTAGCTACTATAATAATGATGTCTGTGGGCAAGAAGCTAGTTACTATAATAATGCTCTGTGGGCAAGAAGCTAGCTACTATAATA